>VZTT01062965.1:3918-42035 GCA_013400855.1 Buphagus erythrorhynchus | reverse complement strand
CTTTAAAAATTATCATGTCTCAAAACAACTGCCTCAGTATATTCCCAAGCAAAAGGAAGAGCTCTCTTCAACCTCCTAATTCAAATAATATTATCTGCAACTGTCTATTATAATAAATAATAATAATAAGCAGATAAATAATATTATCTGCTTCAAGAAATTGAGGTCAGCTTCTAGAAGCTGGACCTGCTCCATATCACAGGGAGGAACTACAAAAGAGCAGTCTTTCCAAGTAGTCTCACTGAATCCACTGTTCCCACTGCGTTCACAAATACAGACTGCAAATGCTCCTCCATAACAGCTATGAATCTACAAGCTAGTCTGGGTCTGCCTTAAACCCAGCTTGAACTGGCTCCTAGAGAGCCATGCCCTCACTCTTTTTGACTCATATTTCATTATTCCTTTCACAGAGAAGTATTGGAGTTTTTGGAACAGGTAGAATTCAAGACGAACCATAACTTTTCTGTAATAAAGAACTTTGCCACAATTAATTTCTGAAACTTGGTCAGTCTCGAGTCTCAAGAAGCTTCTGTCACATTTTAATTTCTTTCTTCCTCAAGTTGCTCCATAGGAAAGAGTTCTTAATCATCATGTCCCCATTCTGGATGAACGTGAATTCCAAAGACCTTTAGATATGAAACTGCCATTTTCTATGCCATGATTGTCTAGTCCATACCATATCAATAAGCCCACATCTAGGTCATAAATATGACACAGATAAAAGAAACAGATTTTTTATGCTTCTAAGATAAAAGCCCTTGGAACTATAAAGTGAACACACATTTAATTACATTCACTGGCAACACACCACAAGGATTAAAACAGTTATCAGAAGACATATACTGCATAAAAATCAGTAAATAAGTCCTTGAGGCTTCTCTGACTGGGAGGATTATCTACGTAATCTCTTGCATCTCCTCTAACTTCAGTAAATCTGTGATAACAAATAGACCATTTTCAGACTGACAGCCATGCCCATCTAAGTGCTAGAGAAAGTGTTTTGTGTGTGTAGAGGTTACTATAGCATGTCTTATTAAACAAGGACACCAACACTGACATGGTCTGGGTTTGGGACAAGGAACAGGTAAGCATGGGAAGAAGGGAGAAGTATTCCACATACTCTTTTGCATTGCTTCTGTGGAGGTGGAAGAGGAGTTTTGAACTGTCCCATCAAGGTGTGTGACATGATCCTTTTATGCAGGCTGAGGAAACAGAGAAATGAGCTGTAGGAAACTACTTACAGAGAGAGCTGAGCTGGTGTCTTTGAAATTGTTCAAAAATACATTCAAGGAAATGAGACATTGGCACTATTAAAAATCTACTTTTAAAACAATGGGTTGAAAATCACAGAAGTATCTTTCAGATATATCTAATTTCTTTTGTTACCAAATTTAATGAAGATAGGGCTACCAATTCCATCCTTTTGAATTTCTTTCTATGCACTTCATCTAGGTCATGCCACATAAATCACAGTGTCTTCAAGCCATGGCACATCCAGTTTAACAAGGCATTGCTCTTGAGTAGAGAGAATAGTCAGTGAAAATCAAATAAAGAAAATTATTACAAATAAAAGTTTAGGAAGTGTATGACTTTCAGTAGGCGAAATACAAGCCTATAAAACGAACAGCATTATGAATAACATTCTACTTCCAAAAGGGGTTTGAACACATTCTTTAAGTCAACTTTTCAACAGAAGGAGAAGTTGCATTTAAGCCTGCCTAGAAATATGTTCTTAAGATCCACTTGTATGTTGAAGTACTGAGTATACTTTCCTGGACTCAGGCCAGCAAATGGCAAGTAACTTAAAATTATGCATGGTTTAGAGGATATTTTATCTTGGAAAAATATTAACTGTGGTCCTACATATCAGTATTTAAAGTCTAAACTCTAGAAAACGATCTTCCTCCCTTGTCTATAAATACCACCACAGACCTCAGATGTCTAATCTTTGATGGGTATCTTTAACCCAAGCCTGTTGCAAGGCACCTAAACCCAGGCCAGAAAGCCACTGGAGGCAGAATTCCATTCCATATCTCTAGATCCTTCTCTTTGCTGTAGGGTTCCAAGGCACAGCATAAAGCTAGACAAGACTTTGTCAGAGGGTGAGAAAGACCTCAACGAACATTGGTGCAGATTGTGTGGAGAGTCTGATTAAGCTGTATTAGGAAGAGATTCTCCAGATTATCACTCCCTTCAAAAGCCTTATTAGTTTTACTAAATAGTTGAAAGAACAGATTCATTTTAGATGAGCTCAGTAACTTAATTACAGCCAAATCCTGGAGTAATTCATCAGACTATCTGAAACTATTACCCTTGATTTCATGTGCTAGATCACAGTTTAAGCTAAAGATGTCATAGACCCTCAGTTCTCACTAGTGACTCCCTTATTTTTTCTCTAGAAGTAGCAGTGTATTAGATGCCAAACACATACAAGAGCACTAGGAAGGCAAGATGACAACAAAATTAGTTTGTTTTGAAATGGGGACACCTGCAAGGCTGCATATCCTTATTTTTGTTTTGATGGTGATAAACCAGAGAGGAAAAAAGTGAAATATAAGAGAGAACAAGAGTAGAAGAACCTGGTCCCTTTAGAGAGTTCTTACATGACCTTGAAGAAAGTTGATCTAGTCAAATGTTGCTTGATACTTAAATTCATCCACCTCACAGTAAAAAATGACCTGATTTCAAAAGATGATGAATAGTGATCAGTCATGGCAAAAGATGGTAAGAGACACTTGCAGTATTTTTTAAGTGAAGTTTGCTAATAACAGCTTAAGCAAATGCTTGTAGAGAGAGCTCTAGCCATCTCAAACTCAGCTTTGGAACAGAAGGGGATGGACACTCTAGGTCCAAGAGCATTTGTTAAGATTTATTTAAGCATCTTGACCTTAAAAAGAAATTTTATGTATATGTATATATGTATATGTATACATGCATATGTTTATATATGCTTTGAAAGAGAAAGAAATTTTATTTTTCACCTAAACCAAGACTTAATACAGAACATGCACTGGAAGTAAAGCATAAATACTTTTACAACTTCATTGACCTCATTAGTTTCTCATATATATATACAAAGAGAATGAATGCTTACATTAGGTATAGAATGAAGAAGTCTTGCCTACACTGCAGGATAAATTAATAAAATCCATACTAATCCCATCTTCTAGGAAATACTTCTAACTTTTTTTTCTACAAATATTCTAGTTTGTAAGTGTGGAAATTTTAGTGCAATTTAATAAGATGCTATCTTGGGGCATTTAAAACATGGATAATGCAAAAAGCAGTTTTCTTAAAAGATATACTAAACAAACCTGCTAAGAATACTTCAAATAAAAACTGATACATGGGATCTGTCTCTGGCACACTTGCCATTGCAAAATGCATGACAGATCCTTGAGTGGTGATAACTGAGTATTTCTCATGAGCAGCATTCATTTTCTGTAACATTTCTTCTGCCCCTTTCAGCCTTGTAGTAATGTAAAAGAAATACATTTCTCCACAATATTTTTGTATGTTTTCTGTTACTAGGAACTGAATACTGGAGGAAGCTTTGTTCTCCCAAAGCTGAAGTGGTTACAGGGACAGGTTGTCAGAGTGCATTTGGTATGTTAATATTAAGTCATGCTGAAGGAGACTTGACTCCACTTAAATTTCTCCCTCTCTCTCTCTTCTGTTCACCACAGGCAGTAACTCAGGACGAAGGATTATTCCTATCTTGGGTACCCTGCACTTCTAAAATAATGAAATACACTTAAAACCCAGAGGACTCTGCAGCATTTTTTGCTTTAGAGCTGCAGAAGTTAATACCAAGAAAAGGTAGTAGCTAATATTTATTCTACAGGCACTGTGCCAGCAGATCATGTAAACTGACTTCCTCATCAAAAATTCTGAAGAATTCTTCTCTGAAGAAGAAAATATTATGTAACCTGTTCTAAAGGTTTTAAAAGTAATCAGTTGATGACCTTTACTTAAACAAAGTAACTTCACAGCTCTGCTTTCTGGGCAGGGTGGAGATATCAAAGTTATTTTCAGCTACAGAGGGACAGCCTATGCTAAATGTCAATTAAATTATGGCACACCACAGAAGTTGAAGAATGTCTTTTATTCATAAATCTACATGGAATATGTGCAGATATAAGTTGTTTTCTGCAAAAGGGAAAGGCACTCAATTCCTTAAGGGTCCCTTATTTAAAGAATCATAGAATGGCTTGGATTGAAAGGGACCTTTCAGGCCACCTAGATCCAACCCCCCTGCCACACCCAGAAATATCTTCTGCTACATAAGGCCCATCAAAGCTCCATCCAACCTGGCCTTGAGAGGGGAACTTCCAGGTATCCACAGCTTCTTTGGGCAACCTGTGCCAGTGACTCACCACCCTCACAATAAAGAATTTCTCTCTGATACCTAATCTAAATCTACTCTCTCTCAGCTTAAAGCCATTTCCCCTCATCCTGTCACTGATGTAACCTGACTGTAGAAGGCCACCAATTTTGTCAGGCATTATCTGCTTAGTGAATGCACATTGGTCATCAACAATTATCTAACTATTTTTCTTGTGCACTTTGTATTTTCCAGGAGCATCTGACCTATGATGCATCCAGAAATATATGTGGGACTTACTGGCCTGTAGTTCCCCATTCCATCCTTACATACCCTTTTTAAAATGTGGGTTATGTTAGGCAATGGGGACATCACCATATTGCCAAAACTTCTCAAATACGGTGGACAGTGTCTTAGTCACTTCCTCTGCCAGTTCCTTCAGGATCCACGAATGGATCTCATGAAGTCCCATGGACTTGTGCACCTTCAGGTTTCTTTGATGGTCTCAAAACTGATCTTCTCCTACAGCAGCTGGTTCTCCAGTCCCTTTATGTTCTGTGACTTCTGCAATTTGGGCAGTGTGGCTGAAGCACTCAAAAGGGCAGACTGGGTCCAAAAATTCATGGAGTACTTCTGTCTTCTCCATGTTTCTGGTAACCAGGTCTCCTGTTTCCTTCCAGAGAGGGCCCATATTGTCCCTAGTCTTCCTTTAATCACCAATGTACCTGTAGTAAATTTTCTTGTTGCCCTTGATGTCCTTGGCAAGTTTTAATTCTATCAGGGCTTTAGCTTTCCTAACCTTATCCCTGGCTGCTCAGGAAGTATCTTTGTATTTTTCCCAGGCAGCTGCCCTTGCTTCCACTCTCTGTGTGCTTCCTTTTTGTGTTTGAGTTTGTCCAGGAGCTCTTCATTCATCCATATAAACCTCTTGATATTTTTGCCTGACTTCCTGGGATGCATCATTCCTGAGCTTGGAGAAGGCAATCCTCGAATACCAACCAGTTTTTTTTGGCCTCTCATCCCTTCAGGGAGCTATCCCATGGTACTTAACTAAGCAAATCTCTGAGGAGGCCAAAGTGTGCTCCTCTGAAGTTCAGGGTAGTGAGCATGCTGTGTGACCTCCTCACTGCCCAGAAGATCTAACATTCCACCATTTTATGGTCACTGCAGCCTCCACTTGGTGGTGAGAACAAGGTCCAGGATGGCACCTTTCCCTGTTGGTTACTCTGTCACTTGGAGAAGGAAGTTGTCATCACTGCATTCCAGGAACCTCACGGATTGCTTATGTCTGTCCTGTTGTATTCTCCCTTGAATAGCTGTCAGGGTAGTTCAAGTCCCCTGTGTGGACCAGGCTTGTGAATGTGAGGCTGCTCCTGTCTGTCTCCAGAGGGATTCATCTGTTCAGTGTTCCTGGTCAGGCAGCCTGCAGTGGCCCCTGCTGTAATATCACCTGTCCCTGCCCTGCCTTTAATCAAGGGGCCCATGAGCTCCAGTTGGCTCCTCACCCATTCCAGCAAGTCCTTGACATGGAACAGGGAACAACACTTTCTCGGTAGAAATAATCCCATCCAGGAGAAACACAAAACCAAAAATGAGCACATCAATCATTTATTCTGATTTCTGCCCAGGAACTGCAAGCATGTCTCCTGTATTGGATTGCTGCAGTAGACCTATGAGTTCTTCATTGTCCAGAGTGTTTCCCTGAGAATCTTTCTGAGAATTTTGTCTTCAAATGGCCCAGATTTTTGTCAGCATTGGTGCCCACAGTGATTTGAATCCTTTGATCTTCAAGCTCTGATTTCCACAGACACACATCATCACTAGGGAAGATCTGTATTTCTGTTGGTTGCCCTGACACTTGTGATCCTTGTTTTCCTTTTCTTCAATTCAGGGCTTCAGCAGGTCTCATTTTACCCCAACAAAACTAAAACAGATCCTTTTCTGTTTATTCACCTCTCAAGTGTCTTAAAGAGATCCCTGTAGGCAGTCTCACACTTCTGGAACGTGCTGCTTCATCCTGGTGCTGCATCCTGCAGGGCTCAAGGTCAGCCCAATTAGAGGCTTCATTTGACAGAGCTGTCAACCCTTGACAGCTACAAAAGCACTGCACCTACTCCTTATTAGCAATTCTACAGATAGAGCAGAAGCCATTCTCCCAGTGCCTGAACTTAGAAACTTCCAACACTTGCCACAATGGGAGTGTCTATCTCCCAGACCAGACTCTACCTGTGCTGCCTTCAGTACACTTTGAAGTACAAGTTCTCGAAGGCAGAATCTTGGAAAAGACATGCCTAACCTTTTCTCCATCATCTCTGGTGCTGCACAGCCTGCAGACCTTGTCCTACAGCTTCTTCATTTGGCAACACCATCTCTCCACACAGACACACTTCCTGCAGCATAGGAAATGCTCCATGCCCAGCAGGAGAGGCCCTGGGCTCTCCTGGAAGACAGCACCCACCCACCAGAGCCCTGACTGGGTAACAGCCCAAGTGCCACAGGGACAGGAACCCCGGGAGCTGCTGAGGGGTGCTCTGTGGTGCAGACACCCCACTGCTGAGGACACATGTGCCTTTCTGAGCCAAGCTGCTGAGCCCCATCCTGTGCAGCCTGCTCTGCAAACTGCTGGGTTTGTTGGCTGCCTCTGAGCTCTTCCTCTCTTAGCTGGCCCCTCTCACCAAAGAAGGTCCACTAAAGAACAGCCTGGCAAGCAGCAACTCTCTGAATTACATCCTTCATATACATACAAAATTTATGTCCATTGTGCTAAAAATGACACAGCATTAACAATAAAATTAAAAAGCAGTCACAATTCCATTTTAAAAAAACTAGGAATACGCAGTATTGAGAATTAATCATGGCAATGGCATAAAAATAACTAAACAGCAACATTTCTCAGATTTTAAAACTAAGAAATGGCTTATGGACTAGAGTTTGGCATAAATAGACTGTAAAATCTTCACATAGAATGGATTTCAGAGAGTAAACCTCATGATAGAACTGTTTCCAGTAAATTTTAATTTTCTGAGTAAAATAGAGTTAATGGAATAAATAGGGGATTATGGCACTCAAGAATTGTAATTACCTAATCAAACATTTTAGCATGGTTGACTTAGAACTCTTTTTTGTGTTTCCAAAAGAGCAGAAATTATTCTTCTGAAGACTACTAGGATAGTAAAGGCAAACCATCCTAGTATCCATAACAAAGTCTTCTTGTATCCTACATCATTTATGGTTTTGAAGCCTCTGGGCAATATTCTACATTTTTGATCCCAACAACACTTTGGGAGGAAGCACTTTCCTGCTAAACTACTATCTGTTCAAGTTATTAGATTAGAATGCTCACTTATACAATGTCAGTCTTAGTTCTGAGAGGACTTTTTTTCTTTTTTCTGACATCTGTGGGAGAAGTCACACATTAAGCAGTCAAATGGTCTGGTCACAAAACTGTTTTTTCATCTCTCCCCGGGGAAGTAGGTGAAGACAAAACATCAAAGAAATTTCTTAGTTATGGTTTACAGGAAGAAACTAGAAATTTGATGTAATTTCTGTCTTCTGGATGCCACCTGCTGGGCAGGCAGGGAAAGACTGTGAATTCTTTGTAGCCTGTCCAACGGGTAACACCAGGAGAGGGGTGCCACTGCATACTGTTTCTTTCCAGATATGTCAGTACACTTACTGCCTCTTCCCAAGTTTTTCTTTCTTTGTCTTTCATAGATCTGGCTTCTGTAGTTTCTTTTCCTCTGCCTCTTTGTCCTTCTCAGAAGGTATCAAGAATCTTTATCACCTTTTTCTCTCACTGTAGTCTTGTTTGTGGGAGTTGCTATCAGTAATTGAAATCAAACAGCACTGCTATGCTGTCTTAAAATTAGTGTCCCTCCCCCAAGACAGTTTCCAGAATCACAGTCTTAAGCTCTGCCATTTTCTCATTATTCCCCCATCATATGTATTATTTTCTAAAATAAAGCATTTCATATTCAGAAATTGATTGATTCAGAAATTGAATTGTTTTAGATTGACAGACTGACCCTTTCTGTTTATTAGGCAGAGATAATTATCTCAAGTTCCTTGTTTCACATTACCTCACAAACTGAGAACTCTGCTCTGTGAAAAGCAGTTTTTTGGGGGGGCTTCCCTCCATCTTTTTGAGACAGCATCTCTGGTCCTGTTTGTTACACAATGAGTGATTACTGTAGTTTGTTCCCAGAAGGCCATTGAGAAGAGCTCAGAAGTCCCTGAACTTTTCATTTGGTTAAGCTGTTGACAGTAGCCAATATTTTTGAAGATTTTTGACTGTTTTAGGTATGAGACCTGCACGGCACTCTTGAAAGATTAGGCTCTGGAAAAGAATCATTGGAGAAGTAGAACATTGACTATGGTACAAAATTAAGGACAAAGATCATGATATTACTGCTCACTTAAAGGGTAGCTTGTTTTGCCTGCATCTCTTTACAAAGTATTTATCTACATTTATATACATATGCCTTCAGAGATATATAAAAATGTATCTGATTTTAAGGACACTCCTCTGAGGTTTTGTCTTTTTATTCCTCTTTAATTTTTCTCTTTTTGTGCTGCCATGTGAAAAGATGCATATTTGGACGTCCCTGTTCCTTGTTCTCCTTCAACTAAGAACACTATTTCTTACTAGGTAAAGTAAGTTAAATTGGCTGCAACAATAAGCTTCAGGCTTTCCAACTGATCAGCAATCACTCCTCTGACGATGCCAGAAAATAATTCAATTTTGACTATGAACTTAGGTCACCTTTCTGAAATACTTATTTACCTACTGATCTCTCACTAAAAGCAGGATATCAATATTCTGTCCAGACCTGACATATCACTGTATTCATCAAAAACCGTACACAGTGGTCTATTCAGTTATAGAGCAAATGTAATATCCTTCTCTTTTCAAATGAGATAAATAAAAGATACTTACTGAAATTTTGCTTTTCCTTCTTTCAAAATAAGTATCTTGATTTCCATACAAAATACTACCTGCTATAATCCAATCTGGTATTTCTACTTCTCTTACTTTAGGTCTGATAGTTGCCTATCCAATCCCTCCTTTTCAAATATATTACAGGATTCCACAGAATGAAGAATTTATATCTTTATATATATATAATATATATATTTATATCTTTCAAGAGCATCTGTATTATAATCTACAGGTTAGATTGTACAAACATTCAATTACCACTTGCAACAATGAAAAACTGACAAATTGGCCACAGAAACTGGTATTAATGGCATAAATACATTATAAAACCTATGGAAGACAGATTTAAAAAGAGTTTTAAAAGCACTGCAAACTATTAAAAAGGAGCAAAAAATCTATGACCACTCCTTCAAATCCACAAAAATCCCAAACACATTCTTCACAGTTTCCATTTTATGTCTGTAAGTCATGGAATCAGAAAGACCCATAACATCTTTCCTATTACATGTGGTTCATGGAGCACCTTCAGCATGAAAAGGTCCTGACAGAAGCCAAAGACACAAAGCCATGAGAGCTTTCAGTGTCCATAAAAGTGAATTTAGACTGCAAATGAGAAGAAATTCTGAAATACTCGAACAGAAGGATGGTCACTAAAACCCTTCTGATTGTACAAAAGTTTTGAGAAGCTGAAAAAAACCTCCCGCTTTTGATACAAATAATCACCACAGATAACCACTTCTCATAAAAACAGTAATATGGACAGGTAGCCTCCTAAGCTGATTTTTGTTTTAGACAAAGGAGAGCTCCTGAGAAGGATGTGTGCTCTCTACTGTATATGCAAGCCATGGACACAGAGCTGTGCAGCATCCCTGGTTAGACTGCAATCCCAGGTCAAGCCATCCCGTGACAGTCTGTACAGCTGCTTGAGCTCTTGGACCCAGCACTCAGTATGGGAGACATTTCCAGTAAATTACAACTATCTCCTTCAGTTTTAAGTTACTACAGACTATCTTCAGTGTCAGGACTAACACAATTTGTTTGTTGCCATGTCTGCCAGATCTTCATGCAACCCATCAGATTTTTCTGTACCAAATGGAATGTAAATTATCTGAAGAAAATAAAACCCTGGAAAAACCATATAAAGTAGCACAGTTCTAAAACATCCTAAAGTCTACTTGTTCATATTTTTAAAATTAGAAATATAACAACACACTTACAAATATATTTGTACAAAACCTTATTCTTAAAATCCATGCTTAATTTTTCCAGTGTGCTTACACCCTCATATCAATTTCCAGTTCAGCTTTTCAGCTCATTAAAAGCTCCACCCTCACATCTTTCAATATAGGCTACAACAGGCAAACTTACTCTAATTACAATTAAATTGTGTTTCATGCCTCATTTTCTGTCAAATCACTCTCACAATGCAGCTGGAATATTTCAGTTATTGTCACCTCTTACCTTATACATATATATCCTTGCTTACTTGCATGCCAAATTAATTCTTCCAAACTGACTACCTCTACAATGAGATATCTTCTGGGACTAGGTAGAAAGGAATTCCTAAAAAATCCTAAGTTCCCACTTACAGAAGTGGAAAATTAAAAACGCAACAAAACCTTTGCTTATCAGAGAAGAGTAGAAACATCTTTGGGAAAGATGGTTGCCTCTGAAACTACTTCTGATAAACAGTTAAGGGATCTGATCTTTTTAATGAAAATTATCTAGCTTGAATTTGTTTTAATTCCTTAAATTCTTTTTCAGCATAACTGTTTTGCTGAAATTCATTGCCTAAAAAAAAATTGTTCAGGGCTGGAGTTTAGTGTAAAACAAATGGTGTCAGTGACAGATTCCTTTCCCCTTTGTTCCCTTGGAGCTGAATGATCAAAATGTAATTTACCCTCCCCTGGGAACTGCAAAGAGACACAGAGAATAATTACTGCTTCCTGTTATTAGTATTGTACGTATATATCTGCTAACTCTTGAACTACCATGGGACCTCACTTGTCTATTCAAGAATCTCACTGAAGGGGAAATAAACTAATTTCAGCCATCACAATGAAGATGTAAACTGTGCCTTTCAAAGCAGACTTTTTTTTTTTAAGGTATATTTTAAAATGTTGTTTTGTTACTGCTTTTGTTAGAAAGGGCTGAATGAGCTTACTGTGCAGCTCCAAAAACAGGTACCAAGGAAGAAATGGCACATATTAGAATAAGTCAGAACTGACAGGAAGCTGGGACGTTTTCAGACAACATTGCTGCTGGAGAAGCTGCACTGTCAAATCCTTGTCATTGCTGCTACAACCACATTACTATTAACAGCTCTAAAGCATTAGCAGCTCCCTCTGCTGAAAAAAAATATCAGCTACTTCTGTGACAAACCGATCAAACTTCCACTCAGCATTTTATTTTCAGAATTTTTAGCAGGTCCTCTTAAGTGTTTAGACCTCATGAGCTGCAGTGATTACAGTCTTATACGTAGCTGAGGCTATTCACAAGGGGAAACTTGCTTTTTTACAGTCTGAGACCATAGCTGGACAAAACACTGTTTTATTAATGCAGTCATTTACAGTAATTTCATAATATGTGCTAAAAGTTAATTTTCCTGCTAAATGTAAAGAACATGGAGAACTGGGATGTCATTTGTGACAGCCAGCACGGCTTCACCAAGGACAAGTCCTTCCTGATCAGCCTAGAGTGGCCTTCTGTGATGGAATGGCTCCACAAGTGGACAAGGTCAGGGTTATAGATGCCATTTATCTGAACTTCTGCAAAGCCTTTGACACAGTCCCCCACAACATTCTTCTTTCTGAACTGAGATGGATTTGATGAGCAGCCTGAGGAAGTGGATGGACAATTGCATTCAGAGGGTAGCTGGTTAATGGCTTAGAGTCTCAATGCACATCAGTAGTCAGTGGTGTCCCTCAGGGATCCGTATTGGGACTGGCATTACTTAATATCTTTATTAGTGCAGATGGAGGGATTGAGTGCACCCTCAAAGAGTTTTCATATGACACAAAGCTGAGTGGTGCAGTTGACACTCCTGGAGAACAGGATGCAACCAGGAGGATCTGTATACTGCAACTAGGTCACCCTGCTGCATTCTCTTCTCCAGGCTGAACAACCCCAATTTTCTTAGCCTTTCCTCACAGAAGAGATGCTCCATCCTTCACCAGAGCAGAGCAGAGGGGCAGAATCCCTTCCCTCCCCTGCTGCCCACGCTGCTTTGGATGCAGCCCAGGACACGTTTGGCTTTCTGGGCTGGGAGTGCCCATGGCTGGGTCATGTCCAGCCTCTCACCCACTAGCACCCCCAAGTCCTTCTCACAGGGCTGCTCTCCATCTGTTCATCCCCATCCCTCTGCCTGTGCTGATGCTCCAACACTGATGCAACACCCTGAATTTGGTCTTATTAAACCCTCATAAGATTCCCACTGGCCCACTTCTCTTTACCTGGAAAATTCTCAAACTTTTTGTCTCAAAACTGTTCAGTTGAAACAAGGAGCACAAACTTAATTATTGTTTTCTGGTTTAACTTTGTGGAACCTCTGAAGTTTTCACTATGCAACAGGATATAGTGTTAGATCAAAGGAACATCGTCCTAGAGATCTAATCATGCTGCAGACATCTAGATAATAGTTTTATTCACATTCTTATGCTATGAAACTTAAGAGAAAAACCTGTTGAGTCAGTAAAAAACCAGTCAATCAACCCCTCCCCCCAAAAAACCTCAAACAAACAAAAAAATCTCAACAACAAAACCAAAACCAAACAAACATAAAGCTCCCAATCAACCAACCGAAAAAAAAACCCACCAAAAAACCCCACCCCACGAAACCCACTAAGCATGAAAACAGGGTGGATATTAAAGAGTAAATCAAGGACATATAGGAAGGAAAAAAAAAAGTGTTTCATGGCATTTCATATCAAATCTCAAATTGCAGGTAAGTACTTAAATCAGGCAAGTAATTTTTAACCATCGCTCTAACTCATAGATAGTCTCAAGATGACCAAATTTTCTCAATATTTGTTATATTGTCTAGTTTAAGGTCTAAGTCAATCAAGGCAAGAAATTTTACTATCCCAGACATCTTAATTGTTTTCTATAATCTAGCAATGACAAACAAATCACACTTCAAAAAGACATTCGACTTTCAGGAAAGTCCAAAGTAGTTAAATTTTGAAAGGAAAACCAAAAAAAATTCAAATAAATATGTAGTGTTTCTTCACTTCTACAGTTTAATATTTTGCCATTGGGGTTGCAAAAGAGAAAAATTACCTGAGGCAATAGGACTTGCCAAATTTTGAGAAGGTCCCCAATGAATAATATTTATTAGTTCCATAAAAGCAGTTGTGTGCTGCCATTTCTTTTCAACTGTGTTCTTTCAGTTCCTCAAAATGTCACTTGTTTATTTTATACCAATGTGTTTTTACGGGTAGGTATTTCCAGTTTGGATTATGGAGTAAATATACTTTGTGAGGAAAAGGATGGTTGCATTGCAGACAAAAATATTGATAATAAAAGCTAGTTTACAGCTCTGCAGAAGAGCCTGGAGTTGTTCAGTTGAACTGTCAAGGCTAAGCCTAGATGTGAATTAAATGTGGATAGGTTTTCTTTCTATCACTACTAGTAAGTTGCCTGAATGGTAATAAAGTATAAGTATAATCTAAAATAAATTTTAATGCCAGACTATATGGTAGTGACTGAACACCACATTAGAAAAGATACTGGCAATAATTTTCAAAACTTTGCTGTATACTAGGCTACAAGATAAAAAAACCTGAACTATGAGATACCTCAATTTTGTGCTCAGCTGTGAAACTTAAAGAACCACATTTGTAAAAAGCAAAGTCACCGTGTTCCTCAATATATCATTAGAATCAGAAACAATAGAACCATAAAATATTTTAGGCCAAAAGAATTCTCTGTGATCTTGTATATCAACCTCCTGCTCAAAGCAGGATGAATCAAGTTAGGTCTCTTGTCCAGCAGAGCACCTGTCTATATTTGTCCAGTGGAGTGCTGAGTATCTCCAAGGATGGATATTTAAAAATCTCTGTGAGCAAACTATTCCAGTATTTTCTTGCCCACATGGTAAAAAAAAAAGGACAAAGCAAAAAAACCCCAAACTCAAACAGCTTTATATCCTTAGAGTCTTCTCTAGGCAAATCAACAAACCCTGTTCTCTCAGCCTTTGTTAATATGTCACTTATTATAACCCCCTGACTACCTCGGTGGCTTTCCAGTGGAGCCAACTCTAGGATATCAAAATCTGTGGCAGAAAGTATTTCAAAATGTTGATATTTAAATAAAGAAATAATTAGGAAAATAATTATCTCAAATATATTTCTCTGTCTTTTCCAATTTGGATTTAATAATCTCCTGTGTACTTGATGCTGTCTGAGCAGAGAAATTTAGATAAATTGGCACATAGCCTGTTTATCTCGTATTAGTTGTAGCTATAGACATCAGAAAGAAAAATAAACTTTTAGTAACAACCATAGCACATTTCCAGCTACAGGTACTGTATATCCAAGAATAACTTGGTCCAGGTATATTTTTATCTTAAAATTAAATTGAGTTTGGTTGCTATTTCTACTTTACATTTTTTTACTTTTGATGTATCCTAAAATCACCTTTGAGCACATGATGCCCAGGCCTCTATCTTAAACAGTCAGACAAAAGTAAGTAAGTAATATATGTAAAAACAGTCAGAGTAAAGTAAAATTCACAAACAGAGAATAATCACTATCCATGAGAGCACTGCTTTGCATAGGCCAACACTGAATTTCCTATGCTATGAAATTATATTTTCCTAAGAGTTGTAAACAGATGCAAACTCCTGATTAAAACTGTCACTTTTCTTTCTCTGTTCTCCTTATTTTTACTACTCAGAAATACAGACAGTTATCTTCTCTTTGGCTTATAAGATTGCTAATTAATGTTTTAAGAATCAATGTCCGAAAATTTTGAAAGACTCCACAGTATATATAAATATATACTCTTTGCTATACTTGTCAGTAGAAAGAAACAGACTTCGAGGGGGTCTATAATATTACAGACTTGAGATACACTTAATCAGTCATAATAACTTTCACAAGAAAAATAACATGCTCAATTATTGTACAGGCCTGTACTCCAGGGAGTACTGTTTCAGGAACTGAGATTTCCAGTTCTGAACGTTGTAAGTATAAAGAGAATCACAGAATGGTTCAGGTTGGAAGGGAAAACCATGGATCACCTGGTCCAACCTCCTTGCTCAAGCATGGTCATCCCAGAGCACCTGGCAAAGGATTGCAACCAGGTGGTTCTTGAATATCTGCAGTCTCTGAGGGAGACTCTGCACCTTCTCTGGGCAATCTGCTCCATGTACAGTCACCTGAATAATAACGAAATTCTTCCTCATGTTCAGGTGGAACTTCCTGTGCATCAGTTTCTGCCCGTTGCCCCTTGTCCTACTGCTGGGCACCATGGAGAAGATGGTCTCACACATGCTCCTGACTCCCTCTCTGGGGTATTTATGACATTGGTGAGGACCCCTCTCAGTCATTTCTTCTCAAGGCTGAACAAGCCCAGCTCTCTCAGTCTTTCCTCACTAGAGAGATGCTTGAGCCCCTTCATCATCTAACCAATGTTAGCAAGGCAAGCTCTCAGTAGGTGGCACCAGGTCATCCTCACTCAGACCAGGATAGAGAATATTCCTCAAGTGAGTCACTACCACAGTTGTGAAAGAACCATTCAGACAACATTTGCCCTAAATTTTTAAGTCGGTAAATGAAGCAGATTCAACTGCAGATCTTTAAAGCACCATTAGATCTTTCAACATTCAAGGGTTCCACACTTACAACTTGCTGTCCCTTCCTTGCCCTATCTTGTAGTTCTGTGTTATGCACAAATCTCAGGGCACTTGGGTTTGTGTGTTTGGGAAACATACAAACCAGACTTTCTCCTGGACTGCTGGTATTACTGACAGCACTCAATAACCCCTCATTTGAATATCTGTCAAATGTGCTGTTTGCTCTAACAGGAGGATGTCAGAGAGAGCTTCTTAGACATCATTACTTAAAAATGAAACATATATTATCTGTTAAAGAAAAAGAACAAAGTTGTGGCAACTTCAAATATAAAACATTAAATGCATATATAGCACCTTCCTTCATAGTTGTGCTGAGTTTTGCTCAATAATGCTAATTTTCTACATAGTAGCTTGTATGGTTCTATGTTTTAGATTGCTGCTGAAAATAGAGTTGATGACATCCACGTGTTTTAGACACAAGCCAACAGTGCTTGAACAACATAAGTCCTCTTCTGTTTCTCATGGTGCTTGGTCAGTGAGCAGGAGAGGAGTGCACAAAAAGGTTGGGAAGGGACACAGCTGGACAGCTAACCCCAACTGACCAAAACAATATTCCATATTGTATGGCATCATGCTCAGCATATAAAACTGAAGGGAAAAAAAAGGAAAAGCAGCTTGGGCATTTGGAGTTACAGTATTTGTCTTCCCAAGCAATCATTACATGTGATGAAACCTTGCTTTCCCAGAGTCAATTGAACATCTGCCTGTTGAAGCTTTGTTTGTACACAGTTTTAGCTTTACCTACCAAACTGCCTTTGTCTCAACCCACAAGTTTTGTCACTTTTACCCTTAAAATTCTCTCCCCATGCCACTGCGGGGGACTGAGCAAGTGGCTGGCTGGCTCAGCTGCCTGCCAGGACCAGCCCACAACAACAGTTCAAACACTTGCTGTCTTACTTTGTGGCATTAAATGTCAAATCTTCTATTTTCTCTCTTCAAACAGATGAAGTCTGTGCTCTAGATTTTTCTAATTCTGTCTGACTACACAGAAGCCACTCAAAGACCAGTCTAGAGAAAGAAAATGATCTGGTGAGATTTCTCTATAAAGTCTGAGATCCTTGACAAATGGGTCATTGAATTTATCTTTCCAAGGACCTCTTTCTGTGGACAAGATGAATCAAAATAGTAAGCAGGCAGACATGCACTAGGCAGGTAAGTTTTGGTAGTTAATTTCCAGACATTCAGGCCTTGAACATGTCTGACAGAGTACACGGATCCAGACCGTCTGTGTTTGAAATGCTGTATAACATTAAGAATCAAGATGCAGCACCTTGATTCCATTTGAAGAATAACTGATATTAAAACCAAGAGTGATATAAATCCCAAAAAGAAGAGCAGTAAAACCAACGAAACAGATGATAGTTTTTCTCAGCACACCATGAAGGAAGGGATTTTCTTCAAGAAAGGCAGTAGGACTGGGAGTGGAAGTGGCTTTCTCTCATAGCTAAAGAGGCAGAAATAGCATAGTCTCCTACAGCAGGATGAGAGGTATACAGCCAGCCTGATGTTTACTTAATGTCATTGGATGGAATTCAGAGCTCCTGTGGTTTTGTTTTCTGTGAAAGAGCCACGATTAAAGCACTTTGACAGACTTGCATACGGCTAGGACTTCAAGGTATGCCTCAAAAGAACAAGAACAGTGGTCTGGTCAGAGTTCAGAGGAACTGGCTGCCAGGACTGTACATACACTGGCCATTAATTCCCCCAAATACATGACACTTTAGAGAGCTGAATATTTTGGGATAGACTTCTCATCTTTAATACAGGTAATGACTCAAACAGTTTTATCTCTAAGTGTACTTTTCTCCCACATAATTTTATCAGTCCTATACAAGCACTAAGATCTATATTTAAGAATGTAACACCCCTATGTAGGGAGGAAACACCCCTAGACCTCTTCTTAAGAAAAAAACTACCCTAGGTACAGAGCTGTGGGCTTCCTATTTCAGAATTACTTCAGTAAGCAGTACAAAAATATTTATGCCACTTTAAGGGGTGGTTATGTCTTCTTATTCTTCTCACCATTGTTCATATCTGGCTAGTCCTGTCTGAATGGTGATTTGAAAGGAAACTCTTACCCGTCTTCTTAAAATTTCCTTCTTTTTTTTTTTTTTTTTTTTTTTGTTACCTCCATATGAAGCAGTGCTATCCAGGGTGGAAATATGCACTCTGTAAGTGGATGTGGCAAAGTTGTTACTAAGGTTCTAGTACATCCTCACTGTTTTCTGTCTTTGTGCTCTGTGTCTGGTTCTGTTTGTCATCTTGTTCTCTCTTGAACAAAAGAATGTATGTGGTTAAAACACTGAGCTGGGAAATTGGGGTACTTTGTTCAGATCCCTGCTCATCCAGGCATCATTTACCTGTTTTAGATTAGTAGTTTTGCTCTATTTGGGCCTTGCTATCCTCAAGCCTGTTTCCTTTTGCATAAAGAGTATCAGCTTCTGAAGTACACGGGCAACATCTAGTGTTAGCTGAGGCATACTGCATATTCTGGCATCCCAGTGAACAGCTGGATTACAGACAATCAACGACCATGCAAGCGTTTCCTTGAAAACTCTTGGTCAGGTCAAGAGGATGTATCCCAGAGATCAGACAGGCATTACCACAAAAAGCATACATCATGTATTTGCTTCCCTTTTCTCAATGCCTGACTGCCATAAGTGGTCAATTCTGTTGGTGTCCATTCTAACCTTAAAAGTAAACATTTTGGAACCTTGAGAAAGCAAGGTTAAAGGTACAGTATCAATTCAGAAGTGATTTGTTTTAGACAAACAAGTTTCTAATGCACATGGGTATCCCTGTATCTGCTCTGGGAGTCATCCAGCAGCATGCTTCCAGCAAGCTATAGATTGTTCACAAGCTACGAGTAAGCTAAAAAAAAAAGATGCTGTCATTTGCTTCCACTGGGCTCAGTGCAGGGTGCTGGTGGCTACTGCTGCATCATGAGGTCAGACAAGCTATAAGACCAGGTGTCATGCTAGCCCTCTTAACTGCATCACCTGCAGTTTTTCCTTCCATGCTGGATTTTAAAGACATGAATACAGTTATGTTTCTTTGGTTTAGCAACATAGAACTGGTTTCAGCGAAGGAAGCTTTAAGGTGAGTTTGATACTCTTTTTGCCCTGGCCTGTACTCTTCCTATGACTCAAATCCAAGTTGCCAACAATAAAAATTACTTGTCTTTTTGTCATTCTACTGGGAAAATGTCTTGTGCTGCAGGTATGTGAAGGTAAGAGCATCTGTACCATTAAGCTTAATCAAGGACTTATTCAGTGCAAAAGGGAAAATAAATGGAAAGGGAAGTGATAAGCAAGAACACATAAAGCAACCTGACAGACAACAGATAAGAGAAATTATGTCAAGGATTAAAAGCTTCTAGTTACTAATTTATGGATGATTAAAAGAAACTCCCAGGTCCAGCTTTGGAGATGGCTACCTTTGTAACTGATAAGAAAGGGGGAAAAAAAGAGGATTGTGAGGATTTCAGATGTTCAA
Organism: Buphagus erythrorhynchus; assembly: GCA_013400855.1. Taxonomy (NCBI): domain Eukaryota; kingdom Metazoa; phylum Chordata; class Aves; order Passeriformes; family Sturnidae; genus Buphagus; species Buphagus erythrorhynchus. The sequence continues at coordinate 22,421 of VZTT01062965.1, read as the reverse complement.
GGGGAGAGGTGTAGTGACTATGAAAAATTTACACAAGAATGTTTAGTGAAAGGGGACTGGGGAGAAACAAGAAAAGGAGTAGACAGGAACTGGTATAAAAGGGACTGGTTTGCTGGTCACTATACTTGTCTGAATATGCCCTGTGCCTGATCAGTGAAGCTGGTCCTATCCTCTTTATGAAATCTTTCCTTAAATATAGTGGCTGGTGGTCTTTGCCACCAGCCACCATGACAAGAACAGTGGACATCCTACATCCTGAAAAACAGCAACTGTGAGGGAGAACAAAGCAGCTGAGGGGCTCGGCTCCAGCTGCTGGAGTGAGACATCAAGTCACAGGCATATGTGCATGGCACCATTTGGCACGGGGCAGAAGAAGGTGAGTTATCTTTTGCCAACCCATTGTGTGCAGGTGTGTACTTCACTGGCAAATCTCAAGCTGTACCCATCAGCAAGTAGAAGGTGCTGGGTCTGAGCAGAGGTACCAAGTAGGCAGAGAAGCAGCACTGGTAACAGGGGACCTGGGATTGTATGGGGCCTGTGAGATCAGTGTGTGAGTTCTGGATCTGTCAACTGGATGACTTTGTGAGTGGGAGACTTGTGAAGCATGCAAAAGGGTTCAGGGCCCATGTAGGAGTGGTGCACAGACACGGGTGGGCCATACCAGTACAGCTGGTTGTGTTCAGCAAGGCAGAGGTGCTATAGAAACCTTGAATGCATTATGTTTTTCCAAATATAGAACAGACATAAACACCTCCAGTTGCATAGCACTCTTACCCTGCATTAAAAAAAAAAAAAAAATCAGAACTGACGCATTAAGAAACACAGTTGCCCAATTGCAAATATGAAGAACTTTTAAAACAAATTTGAGTTTTAATGAAATTCAGGTGCCAGAAATTCCATGTAAAACTTGAACACATTACTAGAGAAAATAGACTAGACTAAACAGATAAATTCAGTAAAGCACTGGGTATTTGAAGAATATTCAGCTTCTTTTTAGCAGCTGCCACTGAAATTTTGGAAAGGTTTTTTTTTTGTCAATTTTCAGGCTGTAAACCAATCTCTGTACTGTACTTCATCATTGACATCACAATTCCTGGGAAATTTATTGTGCATTCATTCACAGTAGTACACCTAAGCACTTAATAAATTATCAGCTTCCATTCTTGCTGATTAGGTGATGAACTGTTGAGACAGTATTTCCAGCTCTTCTGCAAACTGCTGTACTTGCCTAATTTCCCTTATAGCTATTCAGTTCTTGGGCTCAAAACAAAAAAGGTATCTTCAGAATTCTGAACCACAACTGATTTTCCTCAAATTTGAGTCTTACCATGGAAAACAACTCCAACATTACAGCTCTACCTCCCAAACAGATAATGGAAAGTATATTCACAATAATAAATAAATAAAAAATGCAGTGAATTTTGCTGAGAGTAGCACTTTTAGTGTGTGTAAGCTACCAGACATTCAGACAATTTAGGCATCAAGCTTGAAAAAGCTGGAGCAAACCTAAAAGAGGCTCTTCTGCTAGTCCATGATCCTTTGGCAAAGTATGAATGCATCCTAGGCAATGTTTGGCGCTTTCTATTGCAAAGACTCTGTATTACCTTGTATTGCTGTTAATATGAACTAACTTCACCAGAGTGAAGTCACCAAGTCACCTTCTAGAGAATAAGTTCCTTCTCCAATATTGATTACTATATTCTAGCTCCATAGGTAGCAGTTGCAAGCTAGTAACACTGCAAAAAACCCAAGTGGGACTGTGTGGCATTTAAGAAGCTGTCACTCGTGCTGTGGGGAGAGCAGTGTCTGTACGAGCACGTCCCGCAGGAGCCCGGGTACGCGATGTCTGCGCAGCAGTGAGGTCACCCAGCACAGCTGGGGGGTCTGCACAGCAGCAAAGTGCTCGCAAACATGAAGTCTCCAAGACAGAGAGAGGGTTGTTGCACTTGTGTTACACATCTTTCTGCCTTCCATTCCAGGGCAGAAGGCTGATATTCAAGATTGTTGCTGCTTGCAGCATTTCTGCTCCAGTATTTTTAATGGCCTTTGTCCCTTTTATCCACTTAGGTGTGAGTTTATATCCTTGAAAGCTATATTGGCAAATTATTATCCAGTCTGCTGTAGAAGTCCAGGACAAAACTTCATGTGCCTTCCACATGCAACTGAGGCTCAAACCCACAATTTGATGGTATCAAGAATAGCCTTTCCTGCTACCAAGCTCTGGGATGGGCCAAGTGAGTTTATACTTACAACATTCCACTATGTTAAAATCAGACATACAAAATGCAGCTCCTGGAATGACCTAAAAAGGCAGGTGGAAAATCACAGTAATATAATGCGTGACTGCATGCAGCTACATATCTACTGCAATGCAACTTGAAAAGACAGCATCTTATTTTATTCTACTGCTAATCTGAACATAATCAAAATATCTGATTACTACCATTTCTTTAGAAAAGGCCACCTCCATAGAGAGGATGTCTCCCTAGCCGACTTTTCAGAGGGGGTTAAGAGGCCACCAGGAGGAGCTCTGGTTCCAAATCCCTCTAGCGGAGAGCTGGAAACATGTCCCAGTCAACATTTTTAATCTCAGAGCTACCTTTGAGAAAAAGGCAGTAGCTCTGCTCCATTTTTTCTTGGGACTCCAGAAGCAGCTCCTCCACTGGGTGTCCACGTGTAGAAAGCTGGTCCTCTGAACCTCCTGCTGGTACTACCCAGCTGCTACTGGGTGGGGGGAGCAAAGGACAATCAGCAATGACTGGTCTGCAAAGAAAAGTGAGGGATTAGAACCACTACTTTAGTACACAAGTATCCACCCAAGTCCATGAGACCTTCAAAAACATCTTTATTCGATTACTTTGCAGAAAGACTCCCAGGATGCAGCCTCTGTAGGCACACAATCCATCACAGTTTAAATACATTTCTATTTCTCTGACAGTCAGGCACTTGGAAACAGGCTACAAAATTAGTTACACCACTAAAACTGAATTATCCACAGGGCTACTTCAGGTCTCTGTTATTTCAGAGCATTTTATAACCACTCTTTCCTCATGCCAACCTAAGAAAAACATTGATGGCTGTTGCACTCAACCCAGTTACCCCCCCAGAGATGAAGCTCAGGAGCCACTGTGGAGGAGAAAACAAAGGGAAAAGGCAGCTTGGGGCTATTTTACACAGCAACCTTGTAATGAAGAGAAGAAAACTCTGCTTCAACTACTTTCTCCCAGTGTTTGCAACGCTCTTTTGACCTGTGCCATACTTCCATCATGCAGTTCTTAAAGACAAAGTGAGGAGAACCAATACCAAGGCATAGATTAGCAGGTGCAGTACACACTCTGGTGTGATGTTTGTGGTGGCCAGATGCACTGGTAAATAGGCATATGTATGTGAGGATGGTGAGACACCAGAACAGGCTGTTCAGAGAAGCTGTAGATGGCCCATCCCTGGAAGTGTTCAAGGAGGGGCCTTGAGCAACCTGGTCTAGTGGAAGGTGTCCCGACCCATAGCAATGGGGTTGGAATAAGATGAACTTTTAAGGTCCCTTCCAATCCAAACCAAACCAAACCAAACCATTTTATGATCCTATGTGCCCGGTTTGTCTGGCCTGCAGTGCATTTTTGTAAGTAACATACACTTCATACAACCTGCTCCCTTCAAGTCACATTCAGGTCAAGGAAAACAAGCTCCAGCCCCACCAGGTCTTTGACCAGTGAAGGATCACCCGGAGAGAGAGAGGGGAGAACACATCAGCAGCCTGGCTGCTGTGAAAGCCAAGGAAGCAAGAATGCATTCAGGTACCCAAACGTCTTCCAGTATTATGTGTAAGAAGGAATGTACAATAAGATGGTGTTCTCTTCTACTCTAGCCCAAACACATTTCATTCCCCACAATGCTGGTGCTGACTGTGACACTCTCCTTCCTCTGTTTTGCTCGGTGAACAGAGGCTGTGCTCAGCTTCAGCCCTTCTGGAAGGTGGACTGAAATTTGAGATCAAGAGATGAAAAGCCTGTTAGGAAAGCTGGAACCTTTGTTGTTCCTCCTCTAACGTGCTGTAGAAGGCTATGAAAAACAACTACTCTTTACAGGCAATGGAAAAAGAAGTGAAGTGTCTGTAAAGGCATAGGAAGGGAAATCTGACGGTTTGTTGTCTCACTGGGGCAGGTGACTACCATGTTTCCAAACTACTAAGCTCAACACATTGGCTTTAAGTTCACCCATGGATGAAACTTAAGAGATCTTCCCAGGCAGTGAAACCCTGCTAAGAGACAGGAGTGAAATACTGCTCACAAATTGAATGAAGCGTGATCACAAGAGATATCCCATACAAATACAGAAAGATGAATCACCACTTCCAAGTTTCTTTACATTCAACAGTCGACAACACATCTACGTCACACAGACAGCAAAGGACTTAACACAGTTTGGGAAGTCTGAGCAATGGATTTTCTAAAATTAGGTCTTAATTGTGCAAATCACCTCTTGAGAACTTATTTTGAAAGACTCCAACATTATGATTTGTGAAGTTCCCACAGAATTGCTTTTTTCTTAAATGTACATTAGTTTGCACTTATGAGACTTGCCTGGCCACTAGAGGTTCAGGGAGATCCATCTAAAATACCACCAAACAGACAGCAGAAACGTTCTGTTCACAAGTCTTCACTGTTCTGTTCTATTGTAGGTGTTGTCATGAACATTCATATGTAATCTGGAGCCTTAACAAGCAAGAATTAAAAGCATTACAAGCATTACATAAAATACCAACTTTTTTTCCCAGTTGTGCTCATATGATCAAAATACTCTGTTCTAATAAATAAGTCAATGGTGTGTAAACCTGTTTACAAGGCACTGAAGGTGAAAAATATGTACTTTAGTTGGGCTCAAACAGCTAAACAACAGCTATGTTATAGCGGCATTATAATCTCCCCAAAGCATTATGGGATAATATGAAATCATTCTTCTGCAAGAGAAGGATAAATAACACTTTCTTTAGAATATCTTCTCCTGTATTGGGCAGGTCAAAACAGTTAATAGAGTTAATGATCTGGACTCAGGAAAAGGAGGCAGTATAAGAACATCCCAAAGAATAGGTGCCCCACTCATAGTCTTCTATTTCTTTTTTTTGCGTAAGTTTCTTTATTTTTAAGGCAAGAGTCTTGCAGCTTGGGTCCTCCTGTGTTTCAATGACGCATTATCTTATGCAAAGTAAAAGTCAGCAGGGGAAGGAAGAGAGAATGGGAGAGCTGGTGAGCACTGCTGGTGTCTGCATGAGCTCGAGTGGATCGTCCATGGCCCCGGGGCTGGGGCTCAACCGTGATGTAGCCATTGATGATGCGGATCCGGGGAGGAGGATCAGTAGCACTGCAAGGCAAGACAAGAACGTCAGTCCTGACCCAGCCCACAATGCCCAACAGCCACAGAGCAGGAGGGGCTCAGCCTCTGTGATCCACTGTCAGTTTTCAGGGTCTCTTGTACAAGTTACACACTGACCAAAAGCCTGTGCCTCCTAAGCGGCAGAGTGCTGTCTTGTCCCTTCCTAAAACACGCAGACAGCTCCCACACCAGCCTACAAGGACGAGGTGCTGCCAAGCCAAACTGTAAAGTAGACTTGAGGGGGAACAGCAGAGAGATTGAGGAGGGTGATGACAGCAAAATACCAAAAATACCTGCCCTGTGTCAAGTCGACCCAGACTACTTATTGCTCCCACACAGTCAGTCAGGTGGGCAAGATGACCATATTCCCGGCCCCTCCCAGCTAAGAAGAAAATAGATAAGAACAAAACAAGTGTTGTTGCAGAGGAGTATCACTGCAGGGGCATTTGCTGAGCACAGTTAGAGTGAGGCACCTGTTTTCTGAGTACATCTTCCTCAGCCATGCTTCCTGCACCTTAGCGTGGACTCATCTTGTTTCTATACTGTATGATCCCTTCCACAGGTCAGGAATTAAAAGGATTTATATTACGTACTTTAAGCAGAGGAAGAATGCCTTCCAGAAACATATCCTAGGTCACCACATTCCAGAGTATCTCCCAGTGGTAGAGAGTACTCTGACATCGTGATGAAAAAGAACTGAATTAGAGCATACATGAGCTGAGCTCCCATAATGGCAATACATGATGGAGGAGAGAAATTCGTATGCTCCAGGCTGCTAATGCCAACTGACCTGAACTAGGGGAGATCACACACCACAGCATGCCAAGAGCCAGAAGGGTCAGATACCACACAGGGTGTTGCTCTCTTTGGCAATGGACCGAAAGCAAGGCTTGACACCACAGCTGTGCGACTGACATACCCTCCCAGAACCACTTGGTGCTGTGTAGAACCTGAAGACAAATCTGGACAAAACTAAAAGCAAGTCCACCTGGCAAATAAAAAAACCGAGTAACTTCTTCTGCACCCAATCCCCAGCTGCTGTGCACCATTCTTGTCTTATTTCAGTCCACTAAGCAAAAATGCTTTGGGAAATGGAAGGCAATTACTATCATTTTTAAAAACACTTTACTCTTCCTTACCCAAAGGGCTCTCCAGAAGATTGGAACAATAGCTGGAGAGAAGCCAGCTGGCAGCACATCAATGAAATACAGCTGCTAACTGATGCATACAGGGGCACAAACCACGGCCATTCTGACAAGCCCACTACAACTCTACTAAATCACCTGAGCTGCACCTTTCACATTTTCAGGCTCACAGGAGAAATCACAGAGTTATGTAGGCTGGAAAAGACCTTTAAGGTCATCAAGCCCATCTGTAAATCTGAAAGCTGTGAATTGCCCATTCGTAAGAAACCCGACAGCTCTACCTGTGTCCGCATACCCAGAGGTTCTGGATTTCTCTGGGACGGGACGCGCCGCGAGGTGGGGCTGTCAGCTCAGCCCAGCATAAGCCCAGCCCAAGGGCAGAGCCCAGCAGACAACCCGGGCTTTACGGGTGGGGCTCCTGCCGGAGGGACAGCTGCCTTCCCTCGGCACTACGGGCACAGCAACCTCCCAGGTATCGTGCCATCCAACATCTCCATCTCCAGACTTTTAAGCTCTTCTCTGCTGCTAAGGAGTTGCCCCTACAAAGCATCTGTCACTTAGCACTGGGCTAATTTTCCAGCACAAAGGATGACTTAAATAGTAGGGGAAGAAAGGAAACATAACAAGAAAAGAAAAGCAGTGTTTGCTGGTCCCATACTTAAGCAGTAGTTTCCTAGGCTGCCATCATTTACTTTGTTTTTGCCTCACTATTGCCCTGCAGTACTTGAAATCTAGTTTGCAGCCCTAATGTGCTTTCAATTTAGTCACAATAGCACAATTTGCCATCTTCCCTCTTCTTCTGAAGGCTTGATACTTCAAGTGCACAGGTATCTTAGAGTCACTGCCCACTGACTTCCCTGAGCTTTGTGGGAGCAACTGCATGTGAAACACGGCACTGGGGAGGCAGGGTGGGAGATTAACACAGACGTTCCTTAGCATTTCAACTAAACAGACTAACAACAGAAACTCCAAAAATCCATTCACAATCAGCTAGCATCAACAACATTAATAGAAAGTAAATGGTACACTAAGAGACAAAATCAAATGTCATGAGTACAGGATTTGTTATATTGGTGAATTTTGGACTGTGTGTAGGTCTGTCAGAGGACATGCTACATGAACATTTGTCTCCCTTTGTCTCCCAAATACTTATACTAAGACTGAAGGAAGGAGCAGAGAAGGGAATATGATCTAAAAAATCTGACAATAGCTAAATGCTTCAAGCAGAACAGCTGCTGCAGTCACTTGTGGCCAGCCTGAGCCATGTATCACCCATAGCAGTGGTACAATTAGGATCCAGGGACCTGATAGGAAAGGTATAGGAGAACCCTGATATACTCAGTAACTGGGGAGCAGGAAGAAGTATTCTTCAGAGGCGAAAAAACCCAAATAATGTACAGGCTTCATTTCAAGAACTGACAGACTTTTCTCCATCACCCCAAGCCGTCTGGTTGTTAATGGTATCACAAAAATTTAATGCCTTCAACCTGAGTATGGCAGAGATACAGACACACAAAGTACAAAAGAAAGATTTGGGCATGTGTGTTATCTGACAGGAAGGAAACATTAAGGTATACCTTCAGCCACAGGCCCAAGAATAGGTAGTGAGAGAAATTGGCTTTTTAAATTTTTTTTTTTAATTTTTACCGCTTTTTTGTTACTGTAGTTCTTGTAGGTAACTAAGCTTTTCTGGATGAAAAGTAAGGGTTGTGTGTGAACCTCTGCCCCACAACACACTTATTTTTTAATATAAACTCTGCCATCCATTAGGCTGTCATGCTTTTTCAGACTAAAAGAATACAGAGACTGAAAACACTGCATGAATACTGCCCAGGTGCAAGGAGAACATATGCCAGGAATGATAGTTTCATCATATGCAGCAGCTTTTGGATAACAGTCCAAGGCTTTGATCTGTACCATCTACCACTGGACCCAGCCTTCCCTGAAAGAGAGGACTGCCATATGCTCACAATCCCTCAAACCCAAATGCAGAATGATCTAGACAAGACTACCACCTCTTTTATGCCTAGTTTTCCACAGATCTAACCATGCAAAGACTAAAGAAAATAAAGGTTTTTTTTGCCACTTAAAGCACAAGAAACCTTGTGTAAATGCTTCAGAAAGAATCAGAGCAGTGGAGAAGGTCAGATCCTGTCCACAGGATATATCCAACCCTGCAGAAGGGTCTGTATTAAACCATCTAAGTTAAAGTCCAGCTTGCAGACAAGCCATCCTCCCCCTCCCCAGCCATTAGCTACCTTTCTTCAAGGCGAACCCAGAGGTCTTTAAATTGTCGCAGTCTTTGCTTCTTCTGCTGCTTCTTCTTCTTCTTTTTATACTTCCTGTCTACTTTCATGAGCACATCAATGCTGTCAGGGAATAGCAGGTGAGGCAGGAACTCTTCCTCCTCCTCTCCCTCCTCCTTCTGGGGGTGCAGTGGGAGCTCAGGGGACATGACATAGGGACTATGTGATGATGAAAAGGCTAACAAGGTTTTGGGGGATTTTCGGCTGGAAGAAAGAGAGAAGACAGGTAACATTTAAAAGGGCTTTGAGGCAAAATCCTGTAACAGATACTATCAAGGCACATACATATAAAATAGATATTTCTCTCTGGATGCTCATTTCTCTGCCTTGTATTCCTGCTCCCTCTTCCTTAAGTCAATATTGATTTTGTGATCAAAACAGTGCTCTTTAGCAAAAAATATTTGGAAAAGAGGCAGTCTGTATCAGAGAAAAGAATGCAATCTGGATAAGGATGGAGTAACTCTTGGTAATAAGCCTGCATATCTAGAAAGAGACAAAAATGGAATGACTTCTAAGTCAGCGTCAAACCACACTCCTCTAGTCTGATGTGCTGCAGAACACAAACCAGATTATTCCTTTCAACATTCCTGCCCAGAGCAAACTAACTTAGGGGACAAGGAGAAGGGGAAAACAAAACAACTAAAGCACCAGCTGATGAAACCAGTTCTGGACCAGCAACTCTCATTGGTAGAGAAGGTAAGAAACAAGCTATAGAAACACATCTGAAAATCACCACCTTTGAAGGAAAATGGTTAGCATACCATTAACAGTAACCTGGTTGCATGCTGGACCCAGAGAAGGCTGAGGTTCTCAATGACCTCTGTATCTCAGGGTTCAACAGCAAGTGTTCCAGCCAAGCTTCCCAGGTCAGGGAAGGCAAATGGGAGTATGAAGATCATAAGTACAATGTAGGAGAGAATCAGGTTTGAGACCATTTAAGGAGCCTGAATGTGCACAAGTGCATGGGGCCTCATGAGATTCATTTGTGGGTTCTAAGGGAGCTGGCAGGTAAGTTGCTAAGCCACTATCAATAATTTTTGAAAACTTGTGGCACTCAGGTAAAATTCCCAACACCTGGAAAAGGGGAAATAGAGCCCTCATTTTTAAAAAGGAGAAAGTACAAGCCTCACCTCTGTGTTAGGCAAGATCATGGAGCAGATTCTCCTGAAAACTATGCTAAAACAAACCAGGAAAACAAAGAGGTGATTTGTAACAGCCAACATGGCTTTACCAAGGGCAAACAATTCCTGTTAAATTTGATTATCTTCTCTGATGGGGCTGCAGCATTGATGGATGTGGCTGAGCAACTGCCATCATCTGCCTGGACTTAGACAAAACATTTGACACTGTCCCACAACAGCCTTCTCTCAAAACTAGATAGACATAGATTTGATGGATGGATTGCTTGATGGATAAAGAACTGGCTGGATGGCAGCACACAAAAAATTGTGGTCAACAGCTCCTTGTCCACATGAAAACCAGTGACGAGTGGTCCCCCTCAGGGGTCAGTACTGGCACCGTCGCTGTGCAAGATCTTTGTCAGTCATAAGGACAGTGGGATCAAGGGCACTCTCAGTAAGTTTGCCACCAACACCAAGCTCTGTGGAGCAGTCAACATGCAGGCAGGAAGCAATGCCATCCAGAGGGACCTGGACAGGCTGGAGCAGTGGGGCTGTGCAAACCCCAGGAAGGTCAAGAAGGCCAAGTGCAAGGTCCTGTGCCTGAGTTGTGGCAATCCTGACAGAGCTACAAGTTGAGTGGAGAACAGATTGACAGCAGCCCTGAGGAGGATTTGGGGGTGATGGTTGATGAAAAACACAACATGACCCAGCCATGAGCACTCCCAGCCCAGAAAGCCAAACGTGTCCTGGGCTGCATCCAAAGCAGTGTGGGCAGCAGGGGAGGGAGGGGATTCTGCCCCTCAGCTCTGCTCTGGTGAGACCCCAGCTGGAACCCTGCATCCAGCTCTCAGCATAAGAAGGGGGTCCTCAACATAAGAAGGACATGGAACTGCTGGAGTGAGTCCAGAGGAGGCCACAACATTAGTAAGAGGACTGGAGGTGTGAAGACAGACTGAGAAAGCTAGGTCAGTTCATTCTGGAAAAGAGAAGACCTCAGAAGTCTCCTGTGTGGAGACCTCATAGCAACTTCCCAGCATCTGAAGGGTCCTATCAGGAAGCTAGAGAGGGACTCTTTTTCAGGAATTGTAGTGACAGAAGTAACAGACACGAACTGAAGAAGCAATGAATTTAGGCCAGGTATTGGGAATAAATTCTTTAGTGTGAGAGTGGTGAAATACTGGAAGAGGTTCCCCAGAGAGGTTGTGGTGCCCAAACCCTGGCATTTTTCAGAGCCAGGTTGCATAAGACCTTCAGCAAGCTGGTCTAGTGGGAGGTGTACCTGCCGATGGCAGCGGGATTAGGACTAGATGATCTCTGAAGTCCTTTCCAATACCTTAACATTCTATGATTCTGTGATTAAGGAATCCTTTGGGCCGTCTAGTGTGCATCAACTGAAAGCAGATTAGTTTTGGCACCATCAAGTTCACTCTCCTATTTTCTTTTTGATGAAGGCAGATGGTACAAAGCAGTGAATGCACAGCCTTTACAAAACATCGTGTCAGAGGACATGTCTGACACATAAGAAACCAGAGCTCAACACACCATTGTGGCATTAGCTTCTAGTGTTCATCTGCAAAAGGGTGTAATGCTGTCCTGCCACTCAGGTAAAGCACACCAAGGAGCATGAATGGTGGTCTTAGTGGGTTTTACAGACAAGTATGGAGGTCTACATTAAGGGGATGAAACTGAGAAATTGCATCTCTCTCATAAGCAGAGCCAAGATTTGCACACATTTATAGCAAGTAAGGAGGGAATGGGAGTCAGGCCTTAGCCTTCCAGTTGCTCAGATCCTGTATTAGGCTGGCAGCATTACTGGGAATTTCAAAGGATCTCCAGCAAGTGAGACATGTCACTGAGACTATCTGCATGTACAAACTGTCTTACAAATCTTGGAAACATGAAGTTGAGCTCCCAGAAAAAGCTCTCAGGGCTATGACTACTCAGCTTCCTGCGAAGGTGATAAATTGAAATAAACAACAATCAGCTCCACCCTGATTAGTGAAACTCTGTTTCTTTATCCTTAAGAGTAAGCAACATCTCATCTATACTCTAAGGCAGGCAGTCTTCAGTGTTCTATTCACTTGTAGCTTTGCTGGCCCACATTTCTCATTGTTTGGAACAATTTTCCCTCTTTACTTGTTTATGAGCATCTTGGACAAAACCATAAACTCAAACCACTCTGTGTACACACAGAACCTAGCAGGAATATCTGACTGATCTTTATGGCTACTATATGAAGAGGAGAGATGCAATAGTCTTCTGTAACAAAAGTGCAGACTGGCTTGGGCTGAAATCCAGAAAAGTAACAGAAAACCACAGACCACCAAGCAGAAACCTGCCTTTAAACAATGAAACTTTCTCAGAACTGTGATCCTTTTTCAGCTTCCAATGGCATGAAAAGGAGGTGGTCTGGAAGGAGACGTATTTCAGCATGGATGCAGTTTTCAAGCTAGCCCATCACTGTAAGCGCACTTATTGCATAGCAAATAGAGAGTAGTTCCTGAAGAAGAGGAAATGAAGTTGTGGACTAGAACGCTGAGAAAGTAGATGGAAGACAAAGATAATTTGTCTTATTTGCTGCAAGGAAAATCAGAGTGATCACATATTGAAGTTTATGTGAGAGTCTGCTGCAGAACAGACCTCGGGTTATCAATCTCATTCAAAATCATTGTGGTGTCACAATCAGTCACACTTCATCACCTCTGAACAGTCATGACCCTTCAGCTCTTCTCCTCAGCTGCTTCACATCACCCACTCTAACTCCACCTTACACAGCAATGATCTCTCATTAGCTCTCTCCAGCGACCTGATTTAATCTGTTCCAAGGTCTTCTACCGATGATTTCCTTTTCCACCATTTCTCTTCACTGTTTTTGTTCCTTAACTAAATCACAGAGTAGGCAGTGCCCCACCCCTGTAGATTACAGTGCCACGCTGCCTGCAGCCTTCCCTACTGAACCCATGGCCACACCATGCTGGAGCTCAGCACTGCTACAGGTAGAAGGTGACCTGCATCCTGCATGGCCAGACATTTATTCCAACAGATGTGGCCTCAGACACATCCATGCACCAAACCTCCTGTGCAACGCTTCCTGCAGGACATTCGGAACTGCTGGAGTGGAAAAGGCACACAGGTTCAAGAGCCTGTCCTTCTTCCCCCCAAGCCAATTCCCTCTCCTGTTACAGCAGCTAAGGGAGAGTCAGCAGGCACCTTAATTATTGCTGTGATTGTGTTGAATATTTTACGATATATAACTATATTCTAAAATCAAGAACAACAGTTAAAGACCAAAGTAAGTCAGAAGGAGCTTGACTGAACTATTTATAAACTGCCCTTTGCAATACTGCATCCTTATTACTTCCTACAATAGGTACCTACAGGTATCTACAACATACCTCACCAAGGGACTTTTTGTTTAGCCAGAGCACAGGAAGCAGCAGACTGTGCTGCTACAGTGAAATGTCATGTCGCAGGGAAAGGAGATGATTGCAGACTTCCTCCTTCTTGTATTGTAGATCCTCTCAACTAATATCCCTACTGTGTCTGACACCAGAGCAGTAATTTAAATTCTGTCTCAGTCCAACCACTGACATTTTTATCCTATCTCTATAATGAACAGTGAAATTGTCCACAGGTATTGACTGGACTGTGTGCAGCACTATATAGGACAATAGCTGGACACAGTTCCACATTTATGTGATCAACACTGCGTTTACTGTCACAGGCTGCTCTGCTATTTGCTCAGAGAACAAGCCCAGGATAGCAATCAATGAAATCTTCCTTCCAAGCCCTAGGACTCTGACACACTCTTGCCACAGGTCCTTTCCCTCACCTTAAATGCTCTTTTCCTTTGAACCCGCATTTTTCTTAAAATGTATTTCATATTTTTTGTTCTGTTTCCAAGTCATGCAGAAATGTTAACGGCGAAGTGCCATCTTCTTACTCAGGTTTAATATCAAGACTCCAGGAAAGATGTTCTGTCCAACAGTCCTAATAAGAGGTTTAAGATGCAACTAAAGCCAAACTGAGGGCTATTTAAGTAAGCTACTCCAAGTAACTTTGATATCAACCTTCCTGATAAGTGAAAGTCTATCCCTCCTTTCTTCAGTTGTCTGCCCTTATAGTTACATCTTTACAGAGCAGTATCAGATCTCATTTATTCCCAAGTACCTATTAAGTTACCTTTCTTTAAGCTTTAAGAAGCTGCTGCAGCTCTTTTTAGGAATACCTAAGCTAAGAATAAAAACAACAACATGAAAAGATCAGTGCCAGCTCCTTTGGGTTTGTTTTTTGTTTTGTTTTTTTTTTTTTATCATCTCTGTAAACACTGATATGCTGGATTTTCTAGCACAACTCAAGCGTTACAGAATTATTAAGTCTTGTGCTTAAGCACAGGTGCTTCTTATTGTCAGACTACCTGCCCACTGGTAGAAACTGGGTTAAGGGCTGGCATTCATATAATCATGAGCTAAGTCTTGGATCAGTTTTTCTCAGTGCATATAGAGTTAATGACGTATGTTCATGTCAAGAATCATTGCAAAAACACGACCTGCCAGAATTTCAATCTCGTGTTTTCAGACACCAACAAAGGTGGTATAAAGAGAAAGATGAAGCAACCAGAGTATGAGAAAAACAGCTGTTACTAATTTGCACCACACTGGTAGAGCCCTTGGAACAGACCAAGACTCAACACTGTGCCCTCTGCACAAATCCTACCAAAAGGTGGTAGTCCTGCCTGAGAGTCCCATATCAGAAACATGGGGGAGGAAGGACAGAGATGTAAACAGGGACACTGCCTGGCACAGAAGATAAAAGTCAAACAGTACCATAACTGGGACCAGTTTCCAATTTTCTCCTTTGTGGCTTTTTAGCAGTGAAGACTGAGTATATCTGACAGCTACATGTTTGGTAAGTCTGGAGAAGAGGAAAGCAAAGATTGCAGACCCTAAGCTGGTGGCAAGAATTCCAGGAAGAGGTGAGTCAAAGCACAAGTCATTCTCAGTAGAGAGTGGAGGAGGAGATTATCTGGCATTCTGTAGTTACTGAAACCATGGAGGTGGATAAAAGCATCCAGTGATAGATAAAAAGAAGCAGGAAGGGTATATCCCAAAGGACAGCTGCAGGATGAACCAGAACAACAAGTACCTTAGCTTAAAAATGCAGAAGAAAGCAGGGGACATGAGAGCAATCAGTCATAGAGACAGCTTGCAAAGACTATGGGCAATCAGATTCTAAGCTGGGAGAGAGTAAACAGAAAGAATAAAAAATAGCATTATAAAAGAAGGGGATTATTACAAGGCAGGGCAGTCAAACACATAAAAGAGAGGAATGAGAAACCTGGAAGCCTGTGTGGTACAAGACAGCATCCAGATCTGATGAACCAAGCATGCATACTCTGCAGCTGTTAATTTAAGACTTAAAAACTTATAGGGGTGAAAATTTATTAACAACAACAAGAACAACAACAAAAAAGGATAAAAACAAGCAAACAAACAACAGAAAAAACCAACCCAAAAAAAAAACTAAAAACAAAAAAACCCCAACAAAACAAACAAACACCAAAAAAAAACAGAAAAAAACAACCCCCAAACCCCAAAAAACCTCAACCACAAAACCAACAACAACAACCCAACAAACCAAACAGCCCCAAACCCAAGAAACAAACAAAACAAAAAACAAAATAGAAAACAAACAAACAAACAAACAAAAAATAAACAAACCCAAACCAAAACCAAATAAAATCCCCTTTCCCAACTAGCTCATGGAAGAAAAAAGCAAACTGCTGGGAAGGAGAGAAAAAGCCTAGCTCACTCTTAGTTATAATTCCAGCTACCATTCCTACTTCATAATTATTTACAAACCCACTCCCCCAATGGCTGCTCAGCTAGGTAAAAGCATGCATTACTTGTTGATGGCTTGTCCAGCTGGAGTGTGTTCTACCTCGTACCCTTCTCTCCTCAAAACATCAATCACTGTGTTGTTGCCCATGAAGTGACCTGCAGTTGAAAGAAAAATGGCATCAGAACTCACCAACCACATGGGAAGAGGGAGAAGAACAACGGAGTCCTTCCTCATCACAGGAGGTGTGCCACACTCAAGGCAGGCAGGGCTTTATCACTCCCCATCAACATGCACCAGAAACACAGGATCTCTAATGAGTGATTGCTGAACTTTCCCAAGGTCACTTTAATTACTACATTCTGCCTTTCTAAAATGCAGATGTGATTGCAATTACTGTGGTCCCACAGGCTGCTGCATAATGGGCTGCCCAGGGAGGTGGTGGAGTCACCATCCCTGCAAGTGTTTAAGGAAAAACTGGATGTGCCACTTAGCACCATGGTCTAGTTGGCATGGTGGTGACTGGTCAAAGGTTGGAGTTAATAATCTCAGATGTCTTTTTCAACCTAACCGACTGTGTCATTATCAGGCCATTGTGGATAACTCGAGGGAATAGGAGATAAAGTTTGGACACCCCTGTTCAAGAGCAGTAGTGAGGCTACCACGGGTGGTGATGCAAAGAAGGTCAGAATCCAGCCACATTTTAACACTCTACAGCATCACAAAGACACAGAGCTATTGCTCAATATCACTAACAATTTTTAAATTATTAAGAATCATCCAACTGCAAAGAACAGAAAATCACTCTGAAAGCCAATGACTTAGATCAACCTCTTTCATTTCTTCATTATATGCCACTGGGGCCAGAAACCTGACCTCAGCCATCTTGACAAAAGGACTTAGTTTTAGAAGGATTTAGATAGTTCTGCCCTAACTCTGTGATTCACATGCCCACTCTATTCTCAGACAGATTTTGTGGCTGGTAAGACTGAGTTTTGGCATCACAGTGACTAAATGACTCAAAGGCTGCAGGAGCTTTCCTGACTGCTCTGCTCACAGAATGTCTCCCACCATCACTTTAACATGTCATCAGACCAGGCTGCTGAGAAGCAGAAGAAAGAGAGAACAAAGGCCTTGCACACTCCCTCACAGATCCAGCTTTCATAAAACATTTCTTCATTTAACAGCCTACATTAATTAAAATTGGCCTTCAGCAAATTACTCATTAGAGTGATCCCTTACCTCTGTAAATGTACACAGTGCTAAAACTGGTAAGTCCAGAAAAACTGTTTTCTGATAATAGTGCTCATAAATACATGGCAATAGAACCAGCAGAATTATCCTAGTAGCCAGGGAAAGCAAGAAGTTATAAAGAGAATTCTAACAGTGCTGAGAATACCAGGAGACTAAACATAAGGAATTCATGACTTTTCATTCCAAAAACGGTTGAATGAACAGGAGCACAAAAATTCCAGTTTCTCATGCCACAACCGCAAAGTGCTTATGACATACCAGCTTAAAGCATGAGTTGGATGGTACCATTAGAGTACAAGATGAACTTTCCCCCGGAGCCTAAGAGCATAAAGCAATCTAGCTCAAATGAAACCTTTTAACTGGACACTGCAATGCACACCCACTGGGAACCATATTTTCTCACACAGAAATTGGATTTTGCCCTAGTTCCTCAGATTACATTCTGTCTTCAGAAGAAGTAAAACTTAGGTACCATTATGCTGACCTAACCTAACACTGCTGGTATCTGTTGCTTCCCAATGGCTCAGCTCCAGGTACAGTTAACCAAGAATTCCCTCATGTCAGCAAAAAAGACCAGTTGCAGCAGGGTACAGGAATGACTGTAATATTGTAATTGAGTAAAATTAGCTACTGTAAAACAAACACTAGGTATATAAGATGCCAGACCTAGTCTAACTCTCACCTTTAACACAGAGGAGAGGTATGCGCAAAGAGAAGGGGACAGGGATTCATTCCTCCTTCCCTATCTCCACGCAGCAAAGGAAGGGGTGCTTACAAAGGGTGATCCATTCCTTGCCAAGGACAGGGAGGTAGCACAACTTGAACTTGTAGAGAAGTGCCTCTCAGCTGACAGGGTAGGGGCAGTGTATATTCCAAGTTCA
Source organism: Buphagus erythrorhynchus (assembly GCA_013400855.1). Classification (NCBI taxonomy): domain Eukaryota; kingdom Metazoa; phylum Chordata; class Aves; order Passeriformes; family Sturnidae; genus Buphagus; species Buphagus erythrorhynchus. The sequence goes on along the minus strand of VZTT01062965.1, from coordinate 4,506 downwards.
GATGAGGCGTTCACCTTATGCAGGCAATGATGCATGAGCCAAATCCCATCTTCAGAAGTGAAAAGCAGTGCCAAGTCTGAATGCATATTTTCCTAATCCAAATCTTTCAGGAGGAAAGGGACAAGGCATAAAGATAAGCAATCCATAAGGCAATGTATGGTCTTAAAATAATTTTCCTCAAGCCAGTTTAAGAGCTTACAGTTAGATGCATTTCAAGAGTGAGCTACTGAATAGCTGGTCACACCACACCATTAAACATACTACTCCTCCATCAATCTTCAGACATCCTTGCTCANAATGCAGTGATAAGAATATCACAGTTATCTGTACATACTTTCACAGAGTGCCTTTGCTCATTGTTGCCAAGGTGATGAGTTGTGTCTGCATGTGAGAGAAAAATGATGTGCTAATATTGTGCAGAAGAGAACAGACCAAATGAATAAATATGTGTAAAACAGATGCATACAAATACAAACAGGCACATGATATTAGATTGTTCACAAGACATGATCAATCAAGAGCCACTCAGGCTAGGTATATAAAGGGTTAGGTGATGCAGCACTCACTATACAAGAGGAGGCTGCATGA
>VZTT01062964.1:1661-24756 GCA_013400855.1 Buphagus erythrorhynchus | reverse complement strand
TGGAGAGCGGCCGGGAGCTGCCCCGGCTCCGCGATTTCTTCTCCAACCCGGGGAACTTCGAGCGGCCGAGCGGCACGCCGCCCGCCGGCGGGGCCCTGGGCAGCCTGGGCGGCGGCAGCGGGCTCGGGGGAGCCGGCGGCAGGGAGCCCGGGGCCGGGCAACTCAGTAAGTGACCCTGGCTCGGGGCCGGGGGGGCTCTGGGAGAGGGGGCAGCCGCCGGTGGGAGCGCGGGGCTGGGCGAGGATGGCTCTCGGTGTCGCTGAGCGGCCGGGAAAGGCTTTTGGCATCGCTTCTTGTTCCTGTCATTCCTTGCTCTCTCTAACCTGCGCGGGACTGAGGGAGGCTGTAGGAGCGGGACAGCCGGGGGCTGAGGAGGTGGGCTGCCAGAACTAGTGTTACCCTGCTCCCACAGGGATAGTTTGATCGAGCTTCAGTATCCCTGTGAACGTCACGGGCGTTTGCCAAATGTGAAAGAAATTATTTTCAGTAGCGTCTTCAGTGCTCACTGCTAAGAGATAAGTCGTACGATGCTAGGAGAAAGAGTGGGGTGTTAAGCCGTGAGTGCCACATTTAAAGTCTAAAACCTGTCAGAAATGGGGTATAAGGAGCCAGGGTGTTATTTCTGCTGGTGCATCTAAAGATAGGTCTGAGTTTCACAGGTCTTGCACAACTAATACAATGCTTCCTGTAATTAACGCTACCATGTTTACCAGGTGTCTGTAATCTTTGGCTAGCCAAAGAGGTGGGTAAATATACTGAGTTGTTGTAAGTTCAGGGAGCAAAAGGTGTGCAGGTATTGGGGCAGTTGTCACATAGCTGGCCTTAAATGCTTTTGAGCTTTAAAAGTAGCGCATATGGCTTAGAATAAAATCACTTGTGTGTCTTGTCAGTGTTGCTGTCGAGACACGAAGGGTTCTACAAAGGAGGTAGCCTGTGGAGGTGGTTTTGGGAAAGAGAAGCTGACCAGCCACCGACTTTTGAGGACTTAGTGAACTCCTGGGAAGGTATTGAAAGGAATTGTGGGTAGCAGACAGGTGAAAGATTTAATTATGTGTTTACCAAAATTCCTAAAGGCGTTTTGTGAATAGTCCTGTATTTTTGTTTCTTTTAAGAGTTTCTGATGTTGCAAAGACACAAAGTTACACTTTAAATTTGGAAATAACTAGTAACATCTGGATGGCTGGGATAGTAGAGACATCTAAACTCCAACTTATTAGTGCATTTCAAGATCTTTCAAAAATGTATGGCTTTTTAAAACAATTCCTGCTGTGTTGTTTATATTCTGCTTGTCTTGTTTATGAATAATTAGAATTTCATACTTCTCTTTGTCTAGCTGAGATCTTCAGTATGGTCTTCTTCATGATATGATTAGTGAATGTTGGAAAAACTTGTGCTTCAGGGCTGTGAACTGATATAAATTTCTGTTTCATCCCCAAGCTGCTTCCTTGGGGATTCCAGTCAATTAATCTGATTGATTAAATATTCTCTTTTTTTGTTAACATAAGGCACTGTTTCCAGTTGTTGATACTGCACATATTCCAGAATTAGCAAAGCAGCAGCATGTGTAGCTGTGTTGTTATGCACACACACAAAAAAAAATTACTTCTTCCAGTCTTAGACCAATGTACACTTACGTAAGAACATCTTAATTATTATTTTGCTGACTTGCTAATTGATAAATGCCTGTGGGATGTCCCTATTAAAAACGGAGGGAGGAGGCCATAGCAGTGGAGAGAGAGAGAAGGGGGGACTAACACTTAGTTTGGACAAGTTTAATAATACTGAAGTGCTAAAATTAAATATCATGCTAGACCTTATGCTAAAGGTGTGTCTTGAAATCTGATATCTACAATAGGTTAGAGAGTGGATTTCAAAGTTTTTTTTTTTTGTTTCAACAGGGATTCAAAAGGCACTTCACATAAAGTGACATTGAAAGGTGACAGATGCAGAACAATGAAAAAATATTTTTATATAGCTCAAGTAGCTTTTTAAACTTAGTGCCATCAGACTTTCTTGCAGTCTGGAGTCTAGCATTGAGCTAGCAATTGTGACAATGCTGTTCAGACTGGTTCTGGTTGAACAAGAGCTGATAGTCTCATACTTCTGTAGTTGTGTAATTTTCCAAATACTGAAAAGTAGATTGCAGAAGACTCTGATGGGCTGAAAATCATGGTCTTTGGAAGACTTCCCTCGCTTTTTTCCTAAGCATCTGGTATTTCTTCATTTAGGTAGGTGACTGAACTATAGTTTAGATCCAAGAATAAGTCTGAACAGTTTCTTAAGTTAGTAAAAATGTCCAGTTTTGTTGAGAGATTTAGTTTGTTGTACCTGCCTTTATGAGAGAGTTGGGCACGTACCTTCTCTTGCTTTAACATGCCCAAAGGTATTTGAGAATAAACTACTCGTTTTCATAATAGAAACTATTGATGTAGAAAGTCGTGCAGGTTGGCATGATTGCCATTTCAAGGTCATGTGAATTTTATGCTTCAGTGAAAAAAAAGGTCATAACATCATTAAAAAAATTATTTCTATTGATTTCTGGAATCAGAGTTTCTTCTTATTCCAGCTTTGTACCTCCTCCTCCCAGCCCCCAAGTTAGATTAATTTCTCTGGCTTTATTCTGAGGTTTTTCATAATTGAAGTGGATGCAGAAAAAGTATGACTGGCAATTCTTATTGAATGTGAAGTATGTTTGGAATGCTGCCTGAGGATTTCCACTGAGCAATAGAAAGCTTTCGTACTTTACGTGCTGTACAGAACAGGAGAATTTCAGTACAAGTGTTCATTGCCTAAAAGGAGTGTGACAAGTGCCAGTGTAAACTCTGAGTGTGAGCTGGAATTTATTTTGGTATGGTTTTATTTCTCCTCTTCATCTTCAAAGACTGTTACAAAAAGATTTTGCTGAAGTGTCATCAGATTTAAACAACCAGCATCATGTGGTCAGCAAGTGACTGAGAAGCTGTTTTGTCTTTGAACCATGCTTCAGAGCTCTTAGTTGCAACAGCAAATGACAGTCAGATGACTGGGATTTCTTACTTCTTTGCAAAAACACCCTTCCTTTTTCCAGCAGCAGCAACATCACATCTACAAACTGAGACTAAGATATATAGTAATGAAAAATGTGGAAATTTATCTTGTGTTTAGCAACTTTGCTTTTCTAGTTTGAAACAAATTCAGGCTGTGAAGGAGGTCACGTTATTCCTTTAGGTGCCCAGCACCAGTGTAGAGTCATCCTTCACGTCCTGTATATCAGCTAGATGTTCCCAAACTTCTGAGAGCTTCTTCCATTGGTTTCAATAGCAGTAGCTTCATGTCTGCTAGAGCATTTTGATATCCCTTTTCTAATGTTACTCATGTGAGCAGTATGGTTTGGAATTCCCTCCTTCTTACTGTATTCCAGATGTTTTGCAAGGCTTTAGTCAGCACCTGTGTATTAAATATGAATTTTTGTCCCTATCATTTTTGCTTAAGAAGGACAAGTGGAGACACTCAAAATTTAGAAACAAAACTGTGGCTCAATGTCTCATCTGTGTTCCTGGACCACAAATGTGTTTATTATACACATGTCCATAATTCAAGCTTATGCATAGTGATGAAGAAAACTTCTTTTTAATGTGATTGATATCATGCCCTTTGGTTGCTATGTTTGATGAATGCCCTTTCCTGAAGGAATGTATCTTATACTGGTAGCACTAGTGTTAGTCTTAAAATTTGCCATTTATTTTTTCTTTATTGCTACAAAAGGACAACATTCTCAGAATTTGAAATAGCTTTAATGAAAATCATAAGGAGTTTGAGCACTTAAGTTACATTTGTTGTTTTCAGGTGATAGTTTTTTTCTAGTTATTGCCATAATAAACTTGTTTATAACTTTCTGTGGATTTATTCCAATTATATTAAACTAATCCTTGAGCACAAAGATATAAAGTATTGCTGCTTCTTCATAGTAAGCTCCTGGCTTTGTTTATGACTTAAATATATTTTGATAAATATGAGTGTTTGATTTTCCTTTGGTTTTTTCTTGGGGGGAGTGATGTAGAATATTGTAATGCATTGCTCCTTTTACATAGGATACAAAGTCTTGTAGCCTTTGAAATTCAGATGGATCCTACTGGAAAAAGGCAAGTGGGAAGAGTATACAGATGCTACTTTTGTGAGAGGGGGGTGTCTTGGTAACAGCTCTTCTCAGTCCTGAATCACAAACATTGTAATTTTGTGTGGGGCTTTGCCATGACCAGTGTTTCAACAGATTTTTGTTCTGAATGAAAATATAGCAGAAAAGGGCTACTTCCAAACAGTTTGTTATACTTCAGCTTAAATAGCAGTCTAAATAAGACAGGAAATTGAGAAGATGGCAAATAATTTTTGTTCTAATGACTACTTGTTAGGTGCTTTGGTGTTGTCAGTGCAAGTTTTTGGCTTGTTACTTTATGAAAGCAAGCAAAAATACCTGGTCCTGTTGGCTGTATCTGCAGATAACAGGAGGTAGACTGGCAAGTTGTGAGTAAGAGTGGTTTTACTACCTAATTTGGAATATGTGCTCCCCTGAGAAAGGATGGGATGGAAAGGTGTAGATAATTAGGTAATCAAAGCTTCTGGTAATCAACAGATGGGAAAGGCTGATTGTTGTCACTTTTGAAAGCATTTGAAAGAGTTGAAGTTTATACATAATGCTGAAAGAAAAGGAAGCAGAGTTTGCTTCAAACCTGCCAGAAAGGAGTGATGCCTGGAGGAAACCTGAGAGATTTGGTGGTGCTCTGATGTTGGCTTTACTGATAGAGAACCCAGAGGTTTTCCTGTTGTGACTGCTTTAAACCCACTCCATTTTACTGACACTGGTGTTTCTGACAAGTTTTCAGTAACATGCACTTCATAGCTTACAAGCTGCTTAAGGGTTTCGCAACTGTTGGACTTGTAAAATGACTAAAACTGCTGGGTCTGCTGGAAGCTGTTCTGATGGATGAGTCTAAGCTTTGGCTGATGTCTGTGTTGAGCTGATTTGGGATGTAATGGTAGACTGTTCAGGAGACAGGTTAGTCCCCATAAGTATGCAACTACACAAAGAAGTAACAAGATAAGGCAGCATATTAAGTTGACATTTATGGACAAAGAAGGATAGAGTAGAAGCCTCTGTTACTAGGTAGGTTAATATCAAGTTATCCACTGAGCAGTGAGTGACTAGGATGACTACATTGTATTTTCCCCTGTCTTAACTTAGTGCATGTTTTGGTTCTTTTAGGATCCTCAGAGCTATGAGATGGGAAATTATTTGCTTTTGTCCTGACTTCTGTTCTGTTCCTGTGCCAGAGTTCCTGTTACTTTTTGATGCTGAGGAAAGCAGAAGTGAGCCTCTCTATATTGGCACTGTAGCTAGTTCAGTTATGTGTGAGTTTAACCATCCTGTGGCTAAAAGCTTCAGCAAAACAACCTGGATTTGTGCTGAAGCAGCACGCCATCTTAATGGTTTTGCTGTTAGGGAAAGAAGAGAGTTTTTTTGAGTTTTGGGTAGGTGGAAAGAAGGAAATTAGAATATTGACTTAGAGCTTTGCATTTCAGAACCAACCACTGGCAACTTTTCTAAGTTCATCCATATGTAATTTCAATTCTGTATAAGTTATATCAAATTTCCTGTAACTTTTTTCCCTCTGAGAATTACCTTTTTCTTAACTGAAGGTGTGATTCATCAACTCTGTCCAGCTGAGAGAATGTTTGATGAAAATTTTACACACATTTAATTACCTGATAAAAAAGATTTGTCTAGTATTTGCAAGCAAGTTATTATCAAGTAGATATTTGTATCAGCTATGCTGGAAGCTAATCTGTGTGCAGTCCATCTCTATTAATTGAAAATTTGTGAATACTGGGCTTCTATGTTCGTCTATGTTCTATGATCACAGAATTAATGAAAATATAGGACAAAATCTTTTTCAGGATTTTCTTACACTTCCTATCTAAATAAAGATTTTGTACAAAAACTGAGTTAGGTTACTTATATCTATGGAGCTCTCAAAAATACAGCTTGAGGAGTCTCTCTTTTAAGGAAAGGGTAAGTCCTGAAACCTTATACTGCTGGGTTCAAACTGACAACTCCTTGTCTTCATGATGTTAGTTTTTTAGTGTATTGTAAAGTTGCAGGTTTGAGAAACTGAGTTGAAATCTCCTGTAGCACAGGGTGAAACATTGAGTAATTCAGTAAAGGCTGTAGGCCCTATATATTTATTTATGATGTGAATGCCTGAGATATGCCACTAAGTATATTGAGTGTGTTGGACAAATAGTTAAAAAAACTGTAATTTTTTTTTTTAAAGACAGACCAAGTTGAAAAAACTTTGGAGAAATAGTGAACTCTTTCTTCTAGTGCACTGTAGGGTAGAGGCAATTTTCTTCCTCCCTTCCTGCAATATAACTCTGCATGATAGTGAAGCAGCTGATTACTTTGTTGTTGAATTGAAGGAAATACTGTTACGTAAAAAGTCACAGAATAAGAATTTCATATTTATATAACGAGTGCTTTTTCATCTTGTTTGATGTTAGAGGAGAGAGAAAGGTATGAACTGTTTTGTCATTTGAAAAAAACGTTTGGAGTAAGAGAAACCATGGCAAAAATAATCTCAGAATCACAGCATGGCTGCGATGGGAAGGGACCTCCGGTGATCATCTGGTCCAGCCTCCTGCTCAAGCAGAACTACAGTGACCTACAGATGTTTTCCCAGGATCATGACCAGATGGTTTTTTAAGTATCTCCAGGGACAGAGACCCCATCACCCCTCTGGGTAATCTGTGCCAGTGCTCGGTCACCCTTACAGTAGAAGTGTTTCCTGGTGTTCCAAAGGAGCCTCCTGTGTTTCAGTTTGTGCCCACTGTCTGTGGTCTGTTGCAGGTCACCACTGAGAAGAGCCTCGCTCTGTCTTCTTTGTGCCTGCCCTTCAATTTTTTATACACATCATGGGACTCCCCCTGAGCCTTCTCTCCAGGTTGAACAGCTTCATCTCTCTCAGCTTTTTCTTATAGGAGAAATGCTTTGGTGTCCCTTGGTCTGGTATTTTTATTAATTCTCTAGAAACCACATGGACACAAGTTTTAACTGGAAAATTTACTACTGTCCTAAGATAAATGTAGAAAGTGGGCAAATGAGAACTTACTGAGATTTAAATATGAAAAAACTGAGGCAATACAGTGCTTGAGAATAAAGATACATATTATCCATACACTTTAAGTAGTCCTTCAGCAAGGACAACCATTTAAGGACTAAATTGATACAATTTTGCTTGATGTTAGCCTTTAACAGAAAGCTGGGTTACTGCGACAAATGGAAAAATCCTTGTGGTGCAAGTTAATGGATACATTTTAGACGGTACAGTCCTGCAGCATCAAGCATGTGGAGTTAATTTGATGCTGGTAATACTTTCTGATTTCTGCTGAAGCCAGCTGGAGTCATGAGCTGGATGAAGTATGCCTCCATGCCATGCTTTGCCCTTAGCTGTTCTGTTTTGGGATGATCTGCTTGCTCAAGAGCTCTGCATCTTGAGCTACTCCTTGCACATCTGTAGGGGGTCAGGCTGGGTTTGATGCTTTTCCTAAGGTCACACCCCTTTGGACCTCAATGTTCACTGCAGCAGCATCCAAATGGCTTTGTGCAGGGCTGGCTTAATTCTTTCATACTCAACTAATTTGGATGCTGCCTGAGAGTGTCTATGCAGTAAGCCTCTCTTCCAAAAGCAGCCTGGTTTTGGTATAGCTCTCCAGGAGATCAGTCCAGGTGCATCTGTATCATAACCCAGTTCTGTGAGTGTGTTATTTCTGTGCTAGGGTGCATGATCTTATCTATTTTCTATTTGTAATTTCATCTTTCTGATGAGCTTCTGCAGTGTGCCTGTCATGGGAGTGAGAGTAATACTTTTTTGTTGCAGTGTATCTGCAAAATATTTGTTTTACATATCTGGTGATGGGTTTTTTTTGTTGTGGTTGGTTGTTGGTGGGATTTTGTTGGTTTGTTTAGGGTTTTTTTCTGTTCTTGGCCAGCAAGCATAGGTTAGTTTTCTCTAACCAGCTTTAGACGTTTACCCTCCTATGAATTATGAGGGTAATTGAGGGTTTACCCTCATTATGAATTTTTATAACTTGCTGTTAATATGAAGTAGGTAAGTGTATTGATCATATGATTTTAGTCTGGTTTGGATTGCCCATCATGGACTAGTACTCAATGTGTGTTCTAGGTAATTGGTAAGTAGATTGTTCTGACAGCTTGGAAGTTAGTTTTATTCTAGTAGCTTTACTTAACTAAGTTTTTTTTTCATTTGATGAGGGTCTGAAGTCTTCTTTTCACAACATACCAACTTGGAAAATTCTGCAGGTCTCATTGATTAGGAACATCTGGGAGAGGGCAAAAGAGGCATTTGAGTTGCAAAGTAAGGCTGGTAGATCAGGTGCTTACAGTTTAGTTAGTGCATGATGCAATGAATTAATTTAATTAATTAATATTAATTTAATTTTGTTCCATCCCTGAGTTTCCATAGCAATGTGGAATGTGTTGATCTGGTAAAATTTACTCTACTAGTTCAAGTTGGTTTAAAAAATTGTTACATAAGTCTGTCTCTACTGTAAAGTTGTACGCTAGATCACATGTCTGCTGCAATGGATCAAGTTTGCTTTGCTGAAAGACCCAGCATCAGTAAGCTTGGAACAAGTTGAAACATAGCAGAAATTTTAAATGCAGCAGACTTTTAAAGCTTTTCAAAGTAATATTGTTCCAGAGATGTCTTATGAAATGTGGTACGGTTAAAATAAATTTGCAGTTTTATTTATGGGAAATTAAATAGTTTAATTAATTTATCCTTATGTATTGCACAACATACCTATTTCAGTTGCTATATAAGGTAGTCACAAATACAAACTGAATTGATTATGACTTATTAAAGAGTTAATGATGTCTGATTGTTTGATTTAATGTAGAAAGGACTTCATTAAAACTCTGCAGATTTTCACATTATCCCACATCTTCTATCACACATGCTGTGTCTCTCTCACAATTTGGTTTATTCACATATACATGTGTGTGGTTCAGTTCTAATATGGGCCTTAAGCATGTACAAAGAAATACAAGAGGAAATTTACTATTTTTCCCAATTAACCTTCATCCCCTCTTTTCCTGGCTTCTGCTATTTTGCTCCTGTGATATTGTGCAGGATAGCTGAAAATACTAGTTATTCAAGGATATGCTTTTTCAGATTAGTAGCTCTAGAAAGGAGCAGGCCATCTGCTGCTTGACCCTACTGGATAGTTTACGCTAAGTCTGGAATGTTTAAGGTACGTAAAACGCCTCACTTGCAGACTTTTTTACTGCCAGCAAGAAATATATATATACCAGAAATATACCTAAAATGTATATTTATACATCTGCATTTCCTTAGGTCTGAACCTCAATAGTTCTTTTATTGTATCTATAGCACAGAGAAGAAAGTAAAAAAGTGTCAGACCTGAGTAATTTTCATAGAAGCTTCTCAGATGGGATCTGTTACAGTACTTGCTAGTTTGCCTGTATCTTTGCATATAAAAATTAGGTTGGGTGTCCTAAAAGTAAAGATAAGCTATACTCTATAAAATATGGGAACTATTGTCTTTGCAGATGTCTATTAGTTTTTTTTCCGACCTTTGATTTGCAGACACCTTGACGTTTCAGCTTTGGTCTCTTCATGGCATAATATTCTTTTAGATGGAGAATTTTCCATCAGAGGTTCCTCCATGCAAGAAGGGGTTTATATGTATATTGGGAGGAGGGACAGCTTGACTCGTAGAAATAGCGCAGCTCATCAGGAAAATCTTGTGTGTGTTTTCTAAAGTCACATGGAACTATATGGCTATTTTAAAGTTTGTCTTAGTAATAATCCATAGCTTGTTGGTCAAAAAACATTGCAGTAGGAGGCTTTTATAGCTTCTCACTTTTTAGAGATCTGAAAGAGTATATCAGAGTAAGTTGGGTTTTCTTCCCACATACAACTGTAATCGCATGCTTTCCTGACGTTTATAATCCCCAACAACTTTCTTTGTATGATAGCTCATAACTTTTGGTGTCTAATTTACTGCTGTGTTTTAAGACGTAGCATATTTGTTAGTCAAATGATCCTGTTCTATTTTGGTTTTAAATTCATAATAAAATCAAACCTTAGCAATTCCATATTTTAATAACTTTGTTCTACAAAACAGATTTTTCAGTGCCCAGTTCAAGAATAAAGTGCAACTTATTTCTATTGCTGCAGAGAATTGTTTTCTGGAGTCATATTGGGTTTTTTCTTACCTAGAAGTAGCCATCAAGATGATGATGCTAAGGAATAATTTTTGATAGCCTCAGTCATTCACTTATGTAACTTTCAATGTCTGGTTTTATTCAGGATAAGCTAGAAGGCATTAACCTGAGATGGCTTCTAAGTAAGGTTGTACCTGACACTGAACTGGCAGGCCTTGTTTAATGTTTGTCCCTAGTGAAATCCTATGTAATGAAAATTTAATTTAGTGAAGAGAGTGTATTATTATCAAAATTACTACTGATGGATTAAGTTGCTTGTAGGATAATTCTAATACTAATGTTAAAACATTTTAACTTTGTCTAAAGTAAAAGAAAAAGACTAAATGAAATAAAATTGTGTGCTTCTGGAAGCAGAGCTGTGGTTGGATGAATATTCAGAGTTCTTAATATAAATCTTTTTAGTATTCCATAGCATGAACAATGTTCTTGACAGTTTCTTCCAAGCCTGTGGTATGTTGTGTGTTCCTGTTGGATAATACTACAGTAAATGACAGATACAATTGTATTAAGCAGTTGGGTAGAATGTATTCAAAGACTGTTCTTTTCCTTGGTTTTGGGTTTTTTTTCAATGCAAAGTCACGTTTGGTTTTTCTTCTCCAAATAGTGATGTGTGAGGGTGGATGTTGGAGTCCACCAGATGGCCCTGAAATAGCATTATAGTTATAAGTTATCCAGCCCATTACTATCTCAAAAAAACCCGAAAACGTTGTATCTCCCTGTGGTATGTGTGAGCTATCTGCCTATAGCTGTTTCATCCTCCACATAACCATATAATTCATGCAAAGCCTGGCTTAAACTGGGAAATGTATTGTCCTAGTATGTGCAAAATCCAGTGGGAAGCTGCTCTGATCCTGACTGAGAAGGATTCACTTTTAGTTCCATTTGTATGCTAATCAAAACCTGACCTCCAGTAGCCAGTTATTTCTCCAATCAGTGTAAAATGTGGTTAGCCAGCAATTTCACTCAGCTGTTTAAAATATGCCAATAGTCTGGTTTCAGGATTACAGATATTTTTCAGTACAAGTGAACATTTAGTGAGCAAAGTGAATCTGTCATGTACAAGCATAGTATTGTTTCTTCTCTTTGAATTTCAAGGAAAAACTGTGGATTTCTGGTTCTTCATATGTTCTCTTTGATTAATTGTTAGTACATGATGATATGATTTCCTGTGATATTAGAGAAAATGTGACAATTGGGCTGCTTTATCAACTAGTAATTTTAAAAATCAATTTGGATGTTTGCAAAGTAAATTCAAATAGCTTCTAAAACATTAATTTTTAAAGTATTTTTTCTTGAGCCTTCCTATCAATAAGTAATGCCACTGAATTTGTCTATGCTTTTAGCTGATTTACAGTGTCATGCACATGTAAAGATAATTTAATGAGATTTTGTAGAAGACTGCAATTTATTTCTGCTTAATGCACATACTGTGACAATATGGCTAACATGAAAATATGGCTAATATGATCCTTCTTGGTGTCTTTTAGGTAAACTGGTAAAAATAATCTCTTTTTATCATCAGAGTGAATGAAATATAACTTTTTTCATATTATGTATGTCAGTGGAGGAGGATGTATCACTTTGAGGTTTCCTTACATTTTCCTACTTTGGTAGTTATGCTCAACTTCTAGGGAGAGCTGAATATATGCCATGGGAACAGAAGCTGTCAGCAGAAATCTGCATGTTATCTGGTTCCAGTTCTGGGAATAAGAAAAGAATTAAAATGCCTTTCCTCTGGAATGAAGCAATATTTTTAAAGACTGTCTAAGTTAATAAGCAAAATGTGATGTTGAACCTGATTTTTAACTTCACAAATTAAATTAAATGCATTGCATTTTTTAACAAGTGGATTAAAAATCCTATCTTTGAATATATGAATCTTGGCATTCTGATTTTGCTCATCCTTTTCCAGTGGTAAAGGTAAGAGATAAGAATTGTGCACAAGGTTCTCCTTTATTATCCCGATATGTCTCCTGGCATTTCTCTAGTATGAATTATGAAAACCCTAAGCCTATTTCACTGCTTCTCTATGCTCTGTGGCACTTTCTTGCTCCATATTGAGGTGATCCGTGTTCTGCAGTTGTTTTTATACCTGCTTGTCAAAATTGTTCTTGTTACTTTGCTCTTACCGTTTCTGAAACATGAAGCTGACAGCAATTATATTGCCAATATTCACTAGGAAAGCTTTTAGCAAAAAGGAATTGCTAATTATGAAGTGTTTTAATTCAGAGAAAGAAGCTAAAATCCATGCACAGGAGATTGTTGATAAGAATGCACATACCAAGACAACAAAATGCATTCCCGCTGCTGTGGCAGATTAGGTTTCTTTCTGGGAAAGAAGGAGATTTCAGCCAAAATGTATTTCTCGTTTTCAGTTGTTTCTCCACAAGAAGTTGCTTTGATATTCTTTGCGAAATCACTTGAGACTGAAATTTTTATTTTAAAAATGGAGTATATGTTTTCTTCTAAAAAAATTTTTTTTTCCCTTTCCCCTTTCAGTTCAAAAAATAGTTCTCTTTTCTGAATGCTGTAGTTGAAATGTGTCCACTCAGTGTCCTGGAGTACAACTATTTGTACTTCAGACAAATGATGATATTTCACAATCCTTAGGTGAGCTGTGTGACTGAGCACAGCCCTTCCCTTTGATTCCTTTCCTTCAAACAGCCCTGCCCATTTTCCTAACAAGTGAGACTGTTGTGCTGCCAGCAGGGAGGTGCCTTTTACACCCTCTTGATCCTTTTCAGAGCAGGTACATCCTTTACGGAGGTGTAAAATATGAGGTTATAAGACGTTATTCCATGATTTTCTAGGCAGTGGCGTTAGTGTTAGGAGTTAAACATCTGCTGATGACTGCCTACAGAGACAGTGGCAAGTAGCAAGGCCACAGACACAGTTCCCCACGGTGACATTTTAGGCAGGTGAGGCAATGGCACAGGCTGCTGCTCTTCACTGTGGACGCTGTTCAGCGGCGTCCTGCGCAGCAGTGCCTGTGTGCCCTGACTCTGCTGATGATCTTGGGTTAGGGAGTGCTGATGGGCATGGACTTGTGTAATGGGAAGGAGGATCAGCATTACTGGCAGAGTGAAATAATGGTGTCAGGAAACAGGCCATGAGGCTGGTGTTCCTTAGCAGGTCTTCATTGGTTTCATTAATCTGAATCTAGCTGTTTGTGCATCTTCACAGTGTTGGCCTGTATGAAAAGGAAGTCAGATGTTTGCTTTTATTATGAATGCTGTAATGATAAAGCAAAGTCTAAATGCTGAATGTGCAAGTTTCAACTTGTGAATTGCTGCTGTGCATGCAAGGATGGTGCTTAAGGCAGTTTCTGGGTGTTGAAATCATAAACCCCCCTTGGTGTTGCTTGTTCCTGTAGGACCATTAAAGTTGTAGAACGGATTGATTATGAGTTGTTGGATTCACAGCTGCTGGTATGATCTTAAACAGCTTCTGTTGTCTAAATCCTACAGGGACTGTGATTACCCCCTAATTTTTTTATAGGCATCTGAGTTTTGGTGGTTTGGGTTTTTTTCAAGAAATTTTTGGCTTTGGCAAATAAGTTTGTGTTTTATGCCTGGGTTTGTTTTGTTAGTTTTCAAGGGAGAACCTTGGCCTCTGAAGTGCACCACTAGGCGTATGAAGAAAAGATTGTGTTGCTTATCATGAGGTTGACTTAAGTTGGAAATTTGAGCATTTTTCCTCTGATGTTACTTTTGCTTCTGTTCACAGATCAATTAGAAAATTGGTCTGTGAACATGGCAAGACTGCAGGAGGGAAGAGTTTTGTTTCTGCATTTGCCATAGCAGTGCTGTCTGTGAGACTTGGTTACTTCTCTTCAACATCAGCTTTTCATTGAGATCTCCATTTGAATGTTGTCTTGAATTTTATTTCAAAAAATGGCCATGTAGCTCCCAATGAAATAAGTTGGAGCAATATCTACTCATCAAGGTGCTGGATGTTTTGAAAAGTCAATTCTAAAGACTCTCATACTGTGCATGAATTTGTGTTTACTTTGAACTTAATCTCTTCAAATGTGATTCCCACTGGTTTATTTTCACAATAGTCTGTTTTCCAAAGATGCTGTAAAAAGAAGAGTTTGTACTGTGTTGCTAAGCTATATAGAACAGCCTACAGAGAATTACTAAATCCAACAAATGTCTGAAGAAAGTGCAGAGTGTAAGACTGAAACCTGCATATGAGCAATGAGGTTTAAAACCAGCGACTGAGTAGAGACTCACTGAGGAGCAACAGCCTGTTTCATTGTTTGGATAAGAGAGTATTGTAACAGGAAAAAACCCTTTGGTAGATATAAACTGTTTACTGTCATATACTCTGTCCATGGGGCAGACAAGTTAAGGTTTTCAGGCTTATGATGAAGTCTTGATGCTGTGGAACTGAGCTAGACTTGGTAACTTTAGTATCTCTGTATTTTTGAACTGTAAATGCTTTAATCAGTCTTAATTCAGGTGTTCTTACTTGAGTGCAATGCTGGTCTACAATTGCAATATTCTCTCAATATGTAGAGAGAATGTCACATGACCTTACAGTACAACTTAGACAAAAATATACAAAGTAAGTAATTAATAGAATTTTCTTTTTGGTTTTGTTTTTCTTTTTTTTACATAATGCAGAATGGGAGGAGAGGTTAAATACTTTAAGATGTTAGTCATGACAGAGTTTGACTGACAAGTGATGAAATTGCTTCTATTTCCACTGACAGATAAGAGTTTTTTTGGCAGCTCTGTGGAGTTTGTTCTTTGTTAATGTGACAAAAGTTCTAATGTAATTAAAATTATTTCTGAAGTGCTACATAGAAATTAATTTCAAAAGGAGAGGAAAGATACTAAGGTACTTAATATAATTTCTGCATGTTCAATTGTGCTATGAACCTGTTCAATTTATTTTTAGTTCTGTTACCAAGTAATTTGTGCATTTCTATAATAAAAGGTGAATATGTGCTTCAGACTTACCAGAATTTCATTTTGGTTGATGTTTTTTTCTTTGCCCTTCCCATGAAATGAAAAAAGTGAAGATTAGATCCAAACCATATGCTGGTTACTGAATTTCTTGATTTTTTTTTCTTTTTTAAATTAAGGATTTAATTGTAGAGTGTGAACATTGTACCTGCAATAGCATGAACTGTGCTTTTGTTGGATACAGCGTTCCTTAAAAAACATTAATTAAATGGGTATGTACTGAAGTTAAAAGCTAGATCAGGAGATATGCAAAAAAGTATTTGGTCACGTTGACGTGCCTTAAAATATTAAGAATGGGAAAAGGAAGTAGAGTATTTGAGGCAGATACAGGTTTCTGTTAAATGGGAGCTCCTTGAAACATGTCACACAACAGTTTATTTTCTTTTACATTCTCAACTGTGTGTCCAAGCCAAAGTCCCTGGTCCTTGTGGAAAAGGGGAAGTGCTACAATGCACTGCTCCTCTAGTCTGCTGTGGACAGACTAGAAATGCCACCTTTTGAGGGGAGCAAAAATCTCTTACAGTCTGTCCAGTGAACTTGCTGTAGTCCTGCATTCTTGATTCAAGTTTACTGATGTACTCTTTACTTACAGCCCTTCAAAAATGCAGTAAAACTTGAGTCTTGCAGAACATGTAGCCTCCAATTTATAGCTTCTGAAATGAGATACTGTTTTGACTTTTTCTGTGACTTTCTCAATAAAAGACAGGCAGCTCTTCAGGATTCTTTCTGATATCTTCTTTTTTTTTTTTCCTACCCCTTAAGATCGTGCTGGAAGCATCAGTACTCTTGATTCTTTAGATTTTGCAAGATACTCTGATGATGGCAATAGAGAAACGGATGAAAGAGTAGCAGGTAAGTGTTCTATATGTTTTAGGAATCACAGAATGTTAATTTTACTGTTTAACTTATTGTTTCTAGCTTAAGTATATTTAAGTGAACATTTCTGAAGATAACAAGATTTCACTGAGGTGATTTAACTAGTTGCTTGATAGCATCATGCTTTAGACACTTCTGCTATAATTACTCTAAATATTCAGGCAGGTGTACTTGCGTGTGATTCCAGATGCCACCAGTGCAGAAACACACAGTATACTTAAAAACTGTGCCCAGCCTTTGACAATAGAACTGCATCCTGATATTGCTTACTATTGACTACTAGTCTAAAGCTGAAACGTACACTAAATTATTCTACATAGTGGTCTGTGGCTACTACATTGGTGAGAGCTTTCTGAGGTAAAGATCTGTTGCAAGTCATCTCTTAAATATAGCTTTCATCGAGACTTAAATAAGCACTTTCAAACCCAGAGCAAATATGGGATTTACTCAATTCCATAAGTCTACTTTGCTACAAATCTTAATTGTAGTGCTTTTCTCTCCTATTTGATTCTTTGATTGTATAAGATTGGTTTGAAGAAGTGTCTTTTTTTGCCTTTTTTTCTGAGCCTTTAGCACTTTTAATTTCAAGATTTATTACATCTCCAAAGGCAGAACCTTCTCTTATATTTGATACTGTTTTAGTAACTAACCACTTTTGCATGTGAGCCCTGTTTCTCTGTCCAGGTTTTTTCCAAGTTCACATATAAGTTATTCACAGCTTCCACAGAGAAACCCATAAAAGCTCTCTAGGAATGGCTACAGGGCTCTGTTTACTTCTTGTCAGTTACTGCTGTTCAATATCCTGAGCTTATGGAAGTTGTCCATGCTGTGACTTCTGCTCACATGGTTAAAGCCTTATGTAACCTGAAGTGATGCAAGCTGCCATGTCTCTCTTCTACCCTACTGTCTCTACTCTGAACTACCAAGCAACAAAAAAGCTGATGAAACATAGTTCTGTAGAGGATCTTCATTCTGAAATTTCATCTCTGGGTCAGTCTGAAGTGGTGGGAAAATCTCATTTTTCTTACCCGGCCAGTGTTGCTGAGTTAAAGGACTGGATTAAATTTACAAACACAAAGCAAATCCAGGTATTTTGGTGTTCTGGTCTAGAACTATAGGAACTTAGTATTCTTCAATTTGTATGGAAACTTCTGGATTCTTATTACTATATCTAGCTACTCTTTTTCAGTATATAGTCCTTTTCAAGGAGGCGGTAGTTGTAAATAGAAAACTAATCTTCTAAACAAATTATGCTTAAGAAGCCCAAGCATTTGTGAATTGTGTCCTGGAATACAAGGAAGAAATAAGCAAAATCCCAATATTTTATTTATTTTCGTTATCTCAGTCGATTTTTCCCAATTCTCATCAGTATTTCTTGGCAATAGTGTTACTGAGAGAGCTAGTTTGATTTTTGCCTGGAGCTGTCCTTAGAATTAGTTTAGAGATGTTTATAGAATATATAGACCAGTCAGAATTGACATCCAGTAGAGCCAGTAATCTTCTGACAAAACATTAATAACAAAATATTGATTACTTCCAGTATGAAATTAATATAGCCTAAAATTAAGTATTAAGTTTAAGTAAATAGTAAAATCAATCAATATTTTTGATAATTACTATATAGTGATTGACTGCTGTCATATATAATTGATGAGGAAATCGTATGTCAGTATATTTACAGTTCTGTGTTCATTTAGAGGTGTTTTTCAAAGAGTTCTTTAAAAATAACATACGAACTTGAACAAAGTAAGACTGAATATTATTTCTGGATGTTTCTGAAGACTGGAAATTTTCCAAAATATTTTGTTTCTACTTAAAATTCTGGTTCAGGAATAATTGCTTAAAATGTTTTGCCTCAATTCTGTTCAAAGCCATCTTCCCAAGCAGTTTCAAAAACTGATAAGTATTTATTTTGCACATTAAAAAATACTGTCAACAGAGGTTTCAAAAACTTTGCAAATCCAGTTCCTTCTTTAAATAAATTCTGACTTATAACTTCTGCTTTTGAAGTTGTTCTTAGCTGCAAATGCACTTTGAAACCTAGCTGGAAGTCCATCTTGCTTATTTTGTCTAAAATTCTTTCTTTTCAGTTAAGAGCTTTGATGCTTAGGAGATTGAAATTGTAATCTGTTGTGAAAGCTTGAGGCCATGATCTTTTAGTCATATTTTTCTTTTGATAGTTCTGAAGATGAGGTTTTAATATTTTCTCTTTGTAAATGCCGTTCTCATGCTGCTATCTTTATTTTTTACTGTTTGAACAGAATGCGTGATTTCCATGTCAGTTCTCTATCATATCAAATGAAAGATATGCAATAAATGCACATCAGTCACTAAATGAAACTGATAAACTGGTTTCAAGTCAGAAAGACTTTAAAACTGAAGTTTTAACATACCCACTTTACCAATACTTTTCTATCTTGGCAATGTTAGAAAGCCCCAAATCAAAAAATGTGTGTGTATATCATCATCCTAAGCCACCATATTCCATTTGCCCATTATGAGTAGTGGTAGGCTTAGCTGCCATATTTTTTTTTATTTTAACAAAAATTTTAGTCCAAAAATTCCTGGAAATAATAGTATCAACTTTTGTTTGAAATTGATTTCAGTATTTAAAAACTATTAGCTGACTTCATTCCATCTGGCATTAGAATCAAAATTTGGCCTAGAAGCACACATGTTTTGAAGAGCTGCTGTGAGCTTTTCACTTGGGAAATCTGATAGAAGGAAGATAAGTGAGTCCTTCTATAATATTATCATCAGCTTGACTGAAAAGATGCAAGTCACAGAAGCCAGTCAGGATGTGGATAAGTATGACAAAACTAACTGCAATTTGGAAAATATAAATTTTCTTCTTTATCTACCTGATCTTAATGAAAATGAGAGTTATGTAACAATTTGGATAATACATTTGTAATCCACTAAGAGATAAAAAAAAACGAAAATGCATCCTTCCAGGTTGCAATTTACTAGATGGAAACAACTTGTTCTCTAAGACTGGTAAGTTTTGAATCCAAAGTCATATATTAAGTGCTTGGAATAATTGCTGCTAAGATAAACTCAGTGTTGAAGGATTTCTTAGGGGTAGCAAACCTCCTCCAAATACTCATAATTTCCATAAAGCAGCTAGGCAATGGAAAACCTGCTTCCTTCCTGTGTAATAAGGGTACACCTAAGTTGAATACCCACAGGATTTGCTTCAAATTGGTTGCCTGACATTCAGTCTAAGGAACTGAATCTTCTGCCACATCTTATATTTGCCATGGTCTAAACCCCCTACTTTGCGTAATTCAAAATATTTATTATTGCTAATCTGCCGTTGGTATCAACTATTCTGAAAATCTAATAATTTTAAAAACACAAGCTGTGTTTTCAAAGATGATAAGATTTGCAAGGAAGAGACAAGTTAAAAAACACTTGTTTATTTTTGAGAATTCAATTTATCTAGACTTAGATTCACAGTTTCTGCTTTTTACAGAGCACTTTTTTGTGTTTTTTAGTAGGCACTATTAAACTGTGCACACCAAAATCAGAGGAAAATCTTTAAAAAAAACAAACAAAAACTAAAAAACAGAACGCAATAGGCATCTGTAGTACGACAATCACTTGCTAATATTTTGCGTGTGAGCTTCGTTCATCCTGAAAGCAGATCTGGTTTTGTCTTCCCGCTGCATATCTTAAGCCCTGTGAAGGAGTTGTAAGCCTCTTAAATTTCCTTCCAGGTTGAAGGTCTCCAGGGATTGAACTTGAAGACGAATTTACTGTAGTTCAGGTCTTCTCTGTAGGTGGTCCTGTCTCATTAACTTCAAAGCATTAATGAGGCTACTGAGTCAAGCGTTGACTTTCCACTATTAGAGTGACAAGTTTCTCTGTTGCTTGCTGGTGAACGCTCCTGCTGGTCTTAACTTTTGTAGTGTGGTAGTCATCTCTTGTGCTGAAGTACAGCTTTCAGATTCAGGGCTATTTGACTTACGTGCTGAAGTGTTTCACATTTCAAGGCTGCTTTTTTTCTTAGTATTTCCATCAGGAAAGTGGGAGTTGGGAAACCTCAGGTCCTGAAGTATGTTTGAGACGGTGGCTTCATTGCTAGTTGTTGTCAGAGAATTTAAATTTCTTCTGATTGATTCAAAATTTATGTACAGATTGATCAAATGTAATGGGATGACATACATGTTTTAGAGGGCATGATTTAGGACATTTGGAGTTCTACATTTACTTGGCAAGGAGGAAGGACTCAATATGGCAGTTATGGAACAACTGGTAATAGTATGAAAGTGAGGAAAGCTGGGTAAGCACAGGGGCCCTTGATACCTCAGAGGAGAGCTACTTTTAAAAGAAAATGTCCAAATGCCATATAGTTGCTTCGCACCATAAAACTACCCTTCCGCCATTTTCTGAAATACTGAGTACTTCATAGTGAAGTATGCAAAATTCTGACAAGGTATTTTAAATATAGAATATAAAATTCTAATGTAATTGGAAATACTGCTGCTTATACAACACAAGTGCTGGATGATTTTAGAAGCACTGTTTATTTCCTCAACTGTTTTGGCCTTGGCTCAACAGGAATGCTGTTCATGTAGATCTCAACTAGTTCAATCCCAAATTGCAGGTGGTTCTTCGTAGGTAACTTCTCAATCTATGATCCAATAACTTATGAAGTCATTAACAAATGTGTGTCAATTGAACAAGACCTTTGAGAAAGCTTAATTTTGAAATTTCAAAGCTCAGCAGATAAGCTGCTCATTCCTGATACACACTTCTCTTTTAAGGTGTATTAGATTGGCTGCATGAAAACTGAAACATTTAAAAATGGCTGATCTGAAAACCTTGGTCCAATGCATCGTTGCTTGCTTGAAAGATTCACCCATTTTAAGTCAGGGTTTGTAATTTTTTTCAGGATGGTAGCTGTAGTGATTAGAGATTTTTAATTAAGAAAAAGCAGAAGAGCCATTGAAATTTGGATAGTTTCCTCCTCTAAGGCAATCTAAATTGTTCAGAAATGCCCTTTCCTTGTAGGAAGATTACCCAACCTCAAGGCTCTAAATTTCTGTTCTTTTTTTTCCTGATGTAGAGGAGTATCTGATTCTTTCCTTTCTTTGGCTGTCTGCAGCAAAACTTTTGTGCATTATTCTTAAGGAGTGTCAGCTCCTTCACCAAGTACTGGGAGTTCTACATGTTATCAGCCCAGTCAAGCATGAAGTTAAACTTTAGCTTGGCTTTGTCAGTGCTTCTGAAGGTGTAGCTTCAGCTTTCTGACAGGAGAGGAGGAGAGGCATCAGGTCATTTATATTTAAAGTCAGTAGTTCGTAATGGTTATGAACCATTTACAAATAAAGGGGTTAAAAGCTTGCCTTTTTATTTAAGAGAATGTTATAGAATCAACAAATGAGAATTACTACTGTTGATTTCTTTGGCAGATATGTTGAATTAATCATTATATGTTTTGGCAGAAGATCACATTTCCGTACAACTTAGAGCTTTTAATCACAGTTTTAACATTTGACTGAAGTTAATGTTACAGCTATTTACATGTATGATTGCATAAACACCTACAAACTTCTTCAAATAAAAGCTACATTTGTGACTGACTTGAAAGCATCAAGGTTTGTATGATGGCAATTATCATGGTGCCATTAGTAAGATTAGATGAGGTACAACTGTAACAATGCTGTGTTGTGGTAGAATTATGTGGCTGTTGTGACATGCTACCAAGTGTCAGCTTACCAAATAGACTATATCTAGAATCTTCTACTATGTAACAGAAACATGCAGCAGAGTAATCTAATTTGAAGGTTGAATGGATAAAGTCCTAATGACTTCTGAGAATTTTCAGCATCCATCACAGTTCACTAAAATTCAATTCTTGCCGTCTGACATGGGTTTGTCTGACATGAGTTATTTGGCTTTCTACGCCTTTAGACATGTCTTATTCCTATTTTCCTTAATTGGATTCCTGAGTTTTTATAGTTTGCATTGTTTTTCTAACTTTTTTATTATTTATATCATTCTAGTGCAGGGCACTCCTGATCTGCAACTGTTCTGGTCTTTGAAAATATTTTACAAGAGTAAAATGTAAACATGTAGTTATTTCCATAAGAAAAATTACTTAATTTGAGTTCTTTAAAATTTTCAAAAAGTTACAAATTAGTGTCTTAACTCAAATGCAAGGAAGTGCTAAAATTAGATACTTACTTTACCATGAGAGCGTTTTCTAACTTTGTTGCACAGAAGTATTTGCAGATCAGCATTGCTGAATACTAGAGAGATTTTACATATTTTATTCATTGTATCCTCAGTTGCGCTTTTGTATTGCTGCAGTAAAATTCTGTGCATCAAACAAGTTATGTTCATGTAGCAAATGTGGTGTACTGTAGTAACTCCTTCAGTTTTTATGCAGAACTGCAAACTGAGTGAATCTTTTTTCCATGAGTGCTAATTAGCAAGAGTCTTAGTAACAGATGCTCAGAAGAGGAACCAATTTTATTTGCAGCCTTCAGTAAAATTTTTTACCTGCGAGGGCATTGTGTTCTGTGTAAATATTTCAAAATGCCGTGTTAAATTGTTTCCAGGCAGTGATTAAAGATCTCATTGAAACTTTCCTGTTAAAAGTAGCTACAACATTTTTGTTTTGTATGGGAATAAAGTAT
Organism: Buphagus erythrorhynchus; assembly: GCA_013400855.1. Taxonomy (NCBI): domain Eukaryota; kingdom Metazoa; phylum Chordata; class Aves; order Passeriformes; family Sturnidae; genus Buphagus; species Buphagus erythrorhynchus. The sequence goes on along the minus strand of VZTT01062964.1, from coordinate 1,957 downwards.
GAAACTATTCTAAATAGGTCATCTAACACTTCAGCATGGTAGATGTTCTATGCTCATCTCTCCTAGTTCAGAGACTTTCCTTCTGGTAACTGTATATTTCAGTGTGATTAGATTCATTTGAGAGCTAGTGAAATACATGTGTTTATCTGGTAATCTCTTAAATAGGTTTCCTTAGATGTTCTACCTGTAAATGGCTATTAAAGAACATTTGCTATATGTTTTGCAAAGATCTAGGGGGTTAAAATTTGAAGCCACCATATACATATGACCACAGCATCAAAACACATGAAATCCCA
>VZTT01062963.1:1194-16080 GCA_013400855.1 Buphagus erythrorhynchus | reverse complement strand
TTCAAACCAAGACATTATGGTACAACCCCATTTTATATAGGTAGCAGTAAAAAGTCATTACTATGAGTTATTGACGACTAACATAATCACAGAATCATCAAGGTTGGAAGAGGCCTTCAAGACCATCTACCATCAACTCAGCACCACCATAATTGCTTAAATCACCTAATTCATATCCCCGAGTGCCACATGCAGACACCTTTTGTAGAAGTAAATCCTAATCTCCCCTGGCAAAACCCTATGCCATTTCTTCTCACTCTTTTACCTCAGACACGGCAGAAAAGACTGACCTCTACTCCACTACAACTCCCTTCAGGCAGTCCCTCCTGAGCCTCCATTTTTCCAGGCCGAACAACCCCACTTCCTGCAGCTGCTCTTCATAAGACATATTGTTTAGCCCCTTCCCCACTTTCTTTGCCCTCTTTGGAAAAGCTCCAGCATCTTAATGTCCTTTTGGATGCGAGTGACACACAACTAGACAAAGTGCTCAAGGTGCAATCTCACCAGTGATGAGTACAGTGGGACAATCACTTTCCTACCCTTACTGGCCAAACTATTCTTGATACAGGCCAAGATGCCTTTGGTCACCTGGGCACACTGCTGTTTCATATATCCATCTGTCAACCCCCAATCCCTTTCTCCAGAGCACCTTTCCAGCTGCACTCCTCCAGCCCGCAGCAATGTGTGGGGTTGTTGTGGCCCAGGTGCAGGACAAATAAGAATAATGGCGGTGGGCAGAGAAATGCACAACTGACATATATTCAGCAGTCCTGAAAACTGGGAACATGGGATTCTGGGCAAAGGGATACAGGCACAGGAGGATACAAAACAGGGGACTGACTCATACAGGGAACCCCAAGGTTCTAAACAATTCACCAACAAGCAAATCAATTCAGGACTGGAACTGGTCAAAATTGATTCTAGGGGTACCAAAGAAATCAAAGATATGAAAAATTACCATATATAGTAAATTATATGTGCATTAAATATAGTAAATATAGTAGAGTAAAATATAGTAGATGTGGCATCAAGTTACAGACCAGAGAAAAACAAAGGTTTAAAAACATGTTAGCACAATGAAAAAATGACCCCAAGCAGATATTTCAGTCGGGAAGAAGCCGCCAGCATTTAGTTCTCCCAGCAAAGGAGAGAATGCTGATGACTTGCCATCTTTGCTCTCCTCTCCCCCAGAACAACCCCCATTCCAGCTCAGACTGAAGCTCTGTTCTCAGCTCCCCTAAGATTAGCGCTGATGACAGAAAAGTGCCTTCCCTGCTTTGAGGTCATGGTTACATCTTTCACAATAAAGTACAGCTCAGTGCAAGAAACACTGCCAATTTTCTTTGACTTCTCAAATAGAAACTCAACAGCAAATTTGGTTTTCATTATAGCCAGTTCTGTAATGGATCTGAAGACTTGAGTCTAAGGTGTGATTGCTGCTCTACTGATACCCAAACTGCTCTGTGTGCATGCATAGGTTCCTCTCTCAGAATTGAAAAAGAAGAAAGGAAAAAACCCCCACCAACTTGATTTGTTAAGCATAATTGTATGGATAATCTAAATCCATTACTTCGTGCCACAGAACAGTTTTCCATTCACACATACATCTCTTCTGAAACAGAAGATTATTCTTACATTTTATTCACACAATGGTTTTGATAGAAAATCTGTTTTGCTGCAGATGAGGGCCCTGGAGGTTTTTGGTCTATTGTAATACATAAGAGCTGCCTGACACTACAGCATTCGTTCTCTAGTGCGATTGCCTAGCAGGGATAAAAACACTGATGTCTTTTACAGTTCTGGTATTGTCATTATCCATTTCAATGGGGTTTAAATGTAAAAGTGAAATTGATGGTGTTAAAGCATGAATTTCAATCATGCTAAGAAAGAAGATATTGATCGGAGCCAGCAAGGGAGCTCTGAACAAAAATATTGCAAGGAAAAATCTGAAAGGTTTTTTACTGTAAGGCCAGCGACTCTATGTTTTCAAGTTACAGAGCTGCCACATATTAAACGATGCCTGTTTATGTTGCATAACTCAGGACCGTGTGTGTTTGTCTCTGTCAGTATTATGGGTCTCCTTCCTTCCTGCTGAGGTGGGACTGCATGGGAAAAATCTTCAAGTCTTAGTTCAGCTTTTTATCTGAGATTTAAGATGTCCTCTCTCATTAATTTTTGTAGTAGGCATGGTTTCTTGTGGCTACAGACTGTTGTTGTTCTCATAAAAATTATACCTTTGCAATTATAGTGCAGCCTTCTGTCTGAGTCTTTACGGAACACTAGTAGAGACATTTTTGTACCATACAAATTAAAAGCACACTGTAATTCAGGGTTCGGAAAACTAATGAGAAAGCAGTAAGAATGTTTTGCAGGACCTTGACGAGTTGGATTTTAGTTTTCACAGCAGAGAAGCAGAGCTGTGAGCAACCTTGACACAAATTGAAAACAGGATCACAAAGTGTTACTTGGTGCATTGAAGCACCTCTGTCTGAACTATGGCTCTGATTCCTGCTTGGATCCAGGCAAACATCCATGGCAGCTTCCTCTGTGCTGTGGTCAGCAATTCCCTTGCCTGTCTCTATGTGCTTTGTGTCCTAAGGCTTACTGCCATCACCAAGAGACATGCAATTTTATGACAAATACAGCCATGTCTTGGGGATCGCCACATTTATCTTGAGTTGCAAACAACTGAAAAGGCTCGTCTGGTGTCCTGGTTAATTTGTATTTGTGCTTCCATAACAGCAGCATGCTCTGTACCTGTTTAATTGGTTTAAATCAAATTTAAACACTAAGTGAATTTAAAACAACAGAACTGTGCAACAGAGCTGTGGTCTTCATTACAGAATTACAGTTGAGATTACAAAGAAGAAAGTAAAATGATAATGTTATATTTCAGATAATACAATAAAAGTCATCCTTGGACTCCGGTATTTTTATAAATTAAAAACTTAACATTTCTAGTGCTCCTTCTAAATAAACCCCCTTTCGAACCTTCTGTCTGATATTCCTTCTGCCATACCTCTACTCTGTGGTTTAAGTTCCAATCCCAGTTTTCTCCATCTAAAACTTGTCAGCCTAAAGTGGGAAAAAAATGCCTATAGGGTCAATACGTTCAAACCACTTGAGGAAAGAATTGTGACTATGTACCAAAGAAATTTTGAGGCACAGTGACTCATAAAAGTTCTTAGAAAGAAACTGTAATAATGTGTGTAAAGTGGATTTTTATACAGTATTTCTTTAGGGAATCCATTTCTTATCAAAAGATATCTTTTTACAATAAAAATTCATGTTTAGCAAAACATTTCTATTTTACTCTTAATAAAAAGTCCTTTTCCCCTGGAAGATGAATGTATGCTAGAGTGCAAAAACATCATTTTATCTTTATAGGAATTTCTCATTAATAATCTTTGAAAATGTCTCTCTCAAGATGCAGATTACCCCGTTCTGTCTGCATTGCTTGTATTTATCCTCTCACCAATAACATCTGCAGCCAAGGTTTTCTGCAAAGTCAAATCGCAGCATTTTGAATTAAACGTAAAATCCTTAGTGATGGACGTCTTCAGCAGGCTGGAGGTAGCTCTAAATAAAAATTGATTCATTTTGTTTCAGTAAGAAGGTGATTAAGGTTCCCTCTGAACCCACCTGCTTATCTGGCCCTGCAGTCTCACTCAGAAGCAGCAGTCCTTCTTCAAGCGTGCTGTGATAAAGGTGTGAAATCTTTGCCATAGGACTGGACCCTGCTGGATAAACCCACAAACAGCAGCAATCCTAAAAACTCTGAAATGTCCGACTTGTCACATACAACTCAAAACTACTGCCCTGTAAAGGTAAACCAGCACTTTGGTTATGCACTCTCATAGTTAAGTACTTAACCCACAGTGTCCCAGCATTGCAGACTAAAGTCTATGTCGAATTGCATTTAATGATTTCAAGTTTGCAAGATAATTAAAAATATGTAAATACAATACTGCAAAATATATAGCTGTTTCATATAGCAGCTCCTACTCTTATTTACTTTATTGCAATATTAATTATACTGTACTGGTCTCATTTGATGAAGTAAGGTGGCTGGGACACCTTTCTCATTGAAGAGAGATTTGTCTTCAGTAGTACTTGAATTTTATAGCTCTCATGCTCACAGTAATTTTATTTGTCGTGTGTTCTTCATCTCGTAGGCTAACAGGTTTGGTAATATTCAAGAAATGTAAAGCTAAAAGCTAGGGATCTAAAATACTTATTTAAGTTACAAAGACATTATTCAGGGCAGCTAAATTAGCTCCTGAACTAAGATTATATTAATATATTCCTGGCTTTTTGTCTGAGTCCTGCTTATTTCATGTGAGTTTATTCAGCAAGTAAAATCTTTTTTGAGGGTCTGCCAGCAGCTGGCATATCTATAGGTCCCAGGAGAAGAAAATAGAGATGTCCAGGTACATCTGCAAGATGGAAAAGCATATACAAAGTCCATCTGTACCATGTATTAACAGGTTATTGACAAAGCACTCATACATCTAGACCACGAGCAACCCTAATATTGAGAGAGCACTTCGAAAAGTGAGAAAGAGACCTGAGACCATGAATGAAAATAAAATTCAAGACCTTTTTTATCTGTGCTGCTTTATCACTAGTTATGTCTTCAGAGAACAACCTTGCAAATAATGAGCAGATATTTCTTGCCCAAGCAGGTTTATGATATGAAGATGTCTTGGGGTGACTATTGATATTAAGATTATTGATATTTCTATAGAAATCATTAGTAACATTCAATCTGGAAATTACCGGTTTGTATAAGCAAGGTAAATAGTAATACATGTTGAAAACTAGCTGATCTAGCCTAACTGGTTAATTCACACACCCATACCTGTTTCATGAATACTTATTTCTTCCCTTCTCACTGCCCAAATGTGCGTTTACACATATTCACACACAAAATCTCTTCCTCCTGGGATGCATTCAAGTAAATGGAAAGTGGATCCTTTTTCCAAATACCCAGCATCCTTGAGAGAGGCAGAATTAAATGAAGGGTATGAAATAGTGCTATGGGAAGCAATAGTATGCAGGTATTTATACCTAAAAACATCTGTTAATTCAGATGTTCAATTTAAATTTGAATAGAGATTAATAATCACTCAAATAATAAACTTCTGACATGGGTGTGGGCCTGTGGTGTAATATATCATCATAGCTGATCTTCTGAAGCTTCAGCCATCCTCATTCATATTCATCCAGTGCTAACCAGACAAATANTTCTTCAGTAATCAAACAATGGAAAACCAATTTCTGGAATTTTTGACTGGGATGGAAAGTGGTTTATTATGTTTATTAGCTGGAATACTAAGGACTCAGCTGTGATGACATCATGAGTGATATTCTAATAAATTTCTGAAACTGGGTACATAAGCATTCTTGATGAAACTAGAATGAGCTTTTTCAGTCTCTCATTGGCTTACTCTATCATCTATATCATCATCATAGAATCATTATAGCATGGTCTGGGTTGGAAGAGACCTTAAAGATATTCTAGTTCCAACATCCCTGCTGTGGACAGGGACACCTTCCACTAGACCAGGTTGCTCAGAACCCCATTCAGCCTGGCCTTGAACTCTTCCAGGGATGAAGCCTCCACAGCTTCATTGGGCAACCTGTTCCAGTCCTGCACCACCCTCACATTAAAGAATTTCTTTCTAGTATCTAATCCAAACGTACTGGCTATCAGTTTGAAGCCATTCCCCCTTGCCCAGTTACTGTACACCCTTGTATGAAGTCCCTCTCCACCTTTCTTGTACCTCCCTTCAGGTACTGGAAGGCAACAATTAGGTCACCCCAAAGCCTTCTCTTATGAATCTTTTGACCTTCTTATTAAGAGAATCTTACTTGCTAATATTATTATTATTATTATTATTATTATTATTATTACTTTTTTTTCTATTGTAATGCTACATTGCACGGAATTTGACTATCATTTTAGCGAATAGTAATAGTTCTTGGATGTTATTAGTTATTATATTTCTCCAGTGGGAATGTACTAGGGAACTATTAGGTACATATGTTAATTGCTTCTGTATTGATTAGCTTCATTTACTGGATTTTCCTGTGATTTAAATTGATAGACTTCTAATAGACATGGCTACATTTTCAGGAGGGGGTGTCGCTGTGTAGAATAATTTTGAAGACAAGTGAGTCACACATGAAGCAATATATGAAAGCAAAACATGTGCCTGAGGTGAGGCAGACACCAAATTAGTGTTTTGCCTCTCTGTCTGATCTCCCATGAGTTCAGTGTTACTATAATAAACATATAATAACAACATTTGAGTATGACTGGATATGATAAATTTAGAGCTTGAAAATAAATTTACCATTAATATGCTCTGTCTTCTGAAACCTGACACACCATGCCCAGAGAAATAAAACAGAGGTAGCAAGAATAAAGCTGCTTGGGTTCCTTCTTCAGCACAGACAGCACTGTAGCATAGATAGACCTTAAAATCTTTAACTTTTCCAACAGCTTCAAGAGAGCACGGAAACATGTCTTTCCTGTCTGTCCTCTGCAGGGAATTACTGGAATGCGGCTTCTTTCGTTACTTCATCATCTTACCTCCACTTCTCCACCTTCCAAGGGGAAACCAGTGCAGACATCTCTTTCTACTTCAAAACATCGGCCTCAGATGGGGTGTTTCTTGAGAATCTGGGGAACACTGACTTCATCAAACTGGAGCTGAAATGTAAGTATAGGCTTCCTATTACTATTCTCAGCAGTTAAGTATTATGTTGAATAGTAGGTTTCAAAAAATGTGTACCATTTAGTTAAATGTGTAAGCTCTCTAAATCCTGGAAAAACTCCTAAATCAAGCTGCTTGACATGTTTTCAAGTTGCCCTTTGTGCTTGGAGTATATTTGAATTGTTTATTGAGGGGAAAACACAAGGAAGAATAAAACTGGTAACATCAATTACAAAAATGACACTGACCTGAAAAGGGTATTCAAAATTGCATGTCAGAATTATTTCTAGAAATATTACATCTTCAGCTCTGTGTGCTTTTCTATTTTATTTCATGATTGCTTTAGAAAAAGAGGAAAAAAAGAAAAAAGAGACACTATCCTGATCAGCACTGCAAAGAGCCAAAGAGCCAAAAACTTGCATATGATATTTAAAAGCTATAAAAAAATCTCATAAAAATAAATCTTTATCAGCATTAACAGTTAATAAAATCGTTGATCTGAAAAAGAGCATATAATGACACCAAGAGGCAAGTCAATTTTATTATTCAAGCCATTTTTAATGGCCCAGGAGCAAACTTTCCAAGGAAGGTGCTGAAATCCTCAGCCGCAGCTGAATTCTGTGTAGTGAAGTTGAAGCAGTTGAATTAGGGGGAAACATGTTTTATATCTTCTTTCTTCTCCCCTGACCCTGCCATAAACGGGAGCAGGAAGAGGCCATCTGTGCTATGTGTGGTTGTTATTACAGCCTCTAGGAGCATGTTACAGCCTCCCTGCACTGCAGCACCAGAGCACTGGGAAAAGCTTGTGTGCTTCCTTTTGCATGCATCCTCATGGATGCCAAGGACCCAGATATAAATGTTGATGCACAAAAGTCAGTGAGTCATTAATGGTGATAGAGAAGCAAAGTAGTTGGTTTGTAGACTCTTAATAAGCTATATTTTTATCCAGATTCAATGTGATTTTCATACACACATCTAATTTGAAACAAACAGCCATTTTCAACACTTCCCAAATTTTAAACACAAAAATCAGAATGTAGAAATTTAGAAATAACCAAAAGGCTCCTCTAAAATGCATTTAAATTTTTCCCTCCAGGTAAGAATAAAATGCCAAGTTCCATTTGGGTGATGTTTTTTTCTTTCTTTCTACAATGAATTTAGTTCACACTTAGTTCACATTGCTTAATCCAATTTCTCTAATCTGCAACTTGTGTGACTCAAAATATCTCCTATTGAGTCATAGGGAATAGTCTTATTTGTGTTTCCAAGAGGCAAGGCTTTGAATTTAAGTTAGGTGAGCATCTTCAGAGCTTCTTGCTCTTCAATTTTATGGAAAGTGTTCTCAGCCACAGCAATCAGACCAACCATGCTGTTGAACACTTAGCTAAAAAATGACACTATCAGTGTATAAAGGCGACTTGACAGAAACTAAAATTCTTTTGAGCTTAGCTCAGGGTAAATAATAATCATGTTGCAGTGGCTCACTGAATAGATGTAGCAGTTCAAGAAAGTGGCAGTGTACTCAGGTATCATTAAACAGGACTTTAATTGTAAACTTATGCTTCAGATCCGCAGACTTTGCTGTGACCTGGTATATGCACAAATTTAACCTCTGCCTCATGTCCCTGAATCTAAACTTTAGATTATAAATTCTTGATGGAAGAAGTTGAAATATCATCTGTAAGAAAAGATGAAAGACAACTGTAAGAACTATGCAGACTGTATTTGCTAAAAAATACAAAGCAGTTCATTTGATACAGTTGCATTTGCTCTACCCTTTTGTTCTGGAAACAATTGCTTGAAATTTTCAGAGCCCCAGGAAAAGACCTTTCTGTGACTTAACTGTTCTACAGGTCACAACTGAAAAAGTGCGGAATGCTGTGTGTTCAGTAATAAAGAGAAACTCACTCTTTCTTCTGAGTTACATATTTATTAATGAATGATTGTTTTAGGTATGTTTTTGGTTTCTTTTGTTCTAGTCTGCACCTATGGTTTTCTGTAATTCATTTAAATGAAGAGTAAAGTTTCAGAATTTCAGAAGTACCTTACACGGCTCTACAGTCGACTCTGCTGTTTCTTAAGCCTGTTTCCTTTTTATAGAAGTCCTTTAAAATTAATGTGTGAATTTGTTCCTTAATAGGAACATAAATTTAGGTTCGTAAGGTAGTAAGCTTCTGAAGAAGCTTTCCTTCGGCAAGCTTTTTAGCTACCTATCACGTTCTCTAATAGAACAGCTATTTCGTATTAAAGGTTTGTTATGTAATGACTACTACCACATATTTACTGAAAGCCATTGTGCTTCACCCAGCGGATTGCTTTTGTCTGCCTTCTCATATAGGTACAGTTCTCTCTCATTGGAGAAGGATGACTTCCTACAAAGCCTGTTCTTGATTTCTTTACTTTTTACCATTCCAAAAGAAAAATGTTAAAATCATCATCCTGCATGTACAAATTGTATTTTCTTTTTCCCTTATGTGTAAAGTACCTGTATGTACCTGTAATACATGGTTAATTATGTATAAGCTTAGCTCTATAGACCAGAAACCAAAAGGTTCTACAGTATCCAGTATTTTAATCAACTTGCTACACTTGGTGAATGCATTAGGGAAACAAATCATCCAGTCTATTAAAATTCTTAGCTTCAAGTCTTTGGAAAGGAGTTTGCATGTTCTATTCTGAGCACAAAAGTTGTTACTAGGAACACTCATTAAATTATTTTACTGCATACTGTCTTTGAGTCTAATAATTCTTAAGTCTTATATTGTCTTAGGGTCTAATAACTGGGCAAATTTTCCAACTCTCCAGATTCATATGAAAAAGAGGTGACATTCACAGTATCTTGAAGAGTAACTTCATGTGCCTTCAGCAAAACTTCAGGTTGCCATCTCTCAGGAGGGGGCAAATAGAGGAAGGAAGGGAAGACCATGTTTCTTTGATTTCAGAAATAGCTTTTCCAAACAGCTGATGAAGAACAGTGTCAAGATAAAAACAGGGATAAAATGCTGCTATGAATATGGCTGCAGACTATGGCCATTTGATTTATCAAGCAACTCCTCTGGCAGCCTTGCAGCTGTCATCATGCATGGAACAGTTGACAGAGATGTAGAATCACCTGAAGCCTCCATTTTTACATACAACAGTAAATCTACAGAACTCCATTATTTTCATTGCTGGTTGATCACAATGGCTAGGATTGCCTAGAAAGGTAGTACTTGAATAAGGTATTAATTTTTCTGTATGGCAGAGTTTCCTTTTCTGGTCAAAATTTCAAGATGTTTTTAAAATTAAAACTGTTTTTTAGCGTGAGAAAGAGAGGATGCATCCTCTTTTAGAGCTTTCCTATATGGTTTTGTACAATTATGAAATATGGACTGAAGATTTTAGAGTTATGACTATGAAAATTTAGCTACTTCATACCTGAGATGCTTGTCAAATAGATCACATTTGAATTTTCTGTAGAGATATCCCGAGTTTTGGAAAAGATGCATTCCTGAAAGCAAAATTTGAAGGGGGCGTATTTGTGGTAATTTGGGAAGAAACATCTACCATCACTGTTTTGGGAAAACTCTCTTAATGACACATGTAATTCTAATGAAAAAGACATTCTACTCACTTCTCTAGCTCCTCTCATCCCAGTACCTCCAAGCAATCCACAGACACTAATGAATTATGTCTCACTGTTACTATTCTGAAGTAAATAAATAGCAAGTCACTTTTGCAACAGAAAAAAAAAATGAGGCTTAGAGATAAAGGTCAGCTTGTATTTGATCCTGGCATTAACATGTAAGAAAGAAAAGATATTTCTTATTATATTTTGTAAAAAGCTAGAAACATTTATAACTACTGCATTCAGGGATGTCACTTGACTGATAATCCCTAAAAGTGCCCTAATGGTCTCCCCAAGGAGTGATCACTGAACTTGGCAGCTGTGAAAGGGATCATGTGGAGTAGCATGCTAATGAGAGCAGTGGCATGGCTTCAGGATGGGCGTACTTGCTCTGCAGGCCAGGGATACTTGCAGCACTCTAACATCTGACAATTGCACATGGAAAATCCCGTGCTGCTTCTGGTGCTCAGCTGTTTCTACACTTCTTATTTGAGACATAACTCCTTCAAAATCAGACAAGAAGTAGTGACAGACTAGGGACCATGATTCCCATGGCTCTTTGGTTCTGCCCAGACAGTGTTCATTGCTCCAGGCTGAATGCTCTTACACATGACTATATTTCCTAGCAAATTTTAATAACTCCATCACGTCTTTCTCCAGAGGCAACCTAAAACATAATTCTACCATATCAACCGGTTGCCCACATGATGCTCAAGGTCCCATATGTTAAATACAGCTTATGTTTTCCACTGCTTCGTTTTTCACCTCAGTAGGGAAGCTGGTGTGACCTTCATTGTTTCTTTTAATTGAGTTGTTATTTTGTTTTCCTAGCAGAAGATCACTTTTCTGTAAAACACCCCCCTAAGAATGCATGTTGCATTAGCCACATGTCAAAGAATGCATAGGACACTGAGGAATCTCTTCATCCCAGAGGCCCACAAGAAGTAATTAAATTAAATGGAAAAATATTACAATTCTTCAGGGAAATTTATGACCCAAATATTTTTACAACAGTACTTGCAAACTCTCATCCTATTCCAGGACAATATGAAAGTTTCAAACTAAAAGAAAACCTGGTGTGAAGAACTACAAGCACCATTCTTTGAAAGACAAGATTCTGTTTCAGATGAGGCAGGTCATGCAGAGATGCCTAATATCCAAACAAACCAATTTATGACATCTGAGAAGACTAGTTCCATCTTTATTTTGTTCTGAATTAGCAGATGGGGATAAGTACCCAGTCTGGCATGTGGGAGCAAGCCAAAGGCAGCAAATAAACAATCCAGCTGGGGAAAAGGCTAAAACTGACCAGTGGAAAATCTTAGTCACAGGGCTATGGGGAAATTAAGGCCATCAGTTACCTTTCTGTATCTGGCATGGATTTCAGCAGTCTATAGTTACCGGTTGCTTTATTTTGGTGTCCCTCAATGTCAATATGGCATTCATGACCCTTCACTAAGTAGTGCATCCCCTCAGCATTACCCCTCTCCTTTCAAGGGTAATTGGACACCTTTCTCATTGCCATAAATGCCACTTTAAAAGTCATTTTATGTGCAGTTTCTTATAAATCAGCTCACATAAAGTTCAAGGTGGGAACCAGTTGGCATTCAAAGAGCATAGTTGTCCCTGACTTTGCAGTAAAAACATGCAGCACATGGCAAACCACTGTTGGCGCTACCACCCCGTAGTTCATCTCAGGTCTTTGTCCTTATTTCCAGTCTATTTCCTGTAACATGCTGACAACTGCAGAGGCTTTGTTACCATCTTCATGTGTGCTAAATATCTGTATGCGGAAAGTAAATATTTACTATTGTCTCGGTTTGAAAGACAGGTATCTGCTAAAAGGGACAAAGGCCTCTTCTTTTGAAAGGAGAGTATAAAACCCCCCCTTCCCTTTACTATGATTTTCGGAATTAAAGAGCTCTCAGGCAAAGATATGGGGTAGGAATAACAGTACTTTACTGATATATATAGATATATAGATATATATATATATATATATATAANGGAGAAAATGGCATCTGTGTCCCAAAATGGGAAAGGGCAGAGGGGAGAAGCTGCTCACAGGTCGCAGGGCAGGTTCAGTCCTGATGCTCCAAAAAGATGTGCTGAAGTCGGCAGGAGATGCAGGAGAGTGTCTGACCAGGGAGGTTACGGGATCCCACAGCCAGGGGAAGGCAGCTCCCAGCGTCAGCGTGGCAGAGCAGAGTTTCTAGCGACCGTCCTGCTCCGAGCCAGACGAGTGAGAGAGAGCGCCAGAGCGCAGGCCCCTTATCCTAGCTCTTCTTTTCCGGTGTTGCCCCTCTCCTCCCCCCTTCGAGAGAAAACTGTTAACTGAGCTTCTGGGTGTAGACCCAAATATTTAGCATAACAATGGGGAAAATTCCACAGAAAGAAAAAGGGAAAATTCAACCCCCAGCAACTATGATGCACAAAATTGCGAGATGCTATAGGCATATGACAGGAGCAAACCTTCTGGGTCCTTGAGTTTAGATCCCCACAGTCACAGACAACCAAAATGCATAACCTGTGTCTAGCTTCCTAAATTTATGCAACTCTCTGTTGAAAATAGTTTGAATCTTTGCCATCTGGTCAACTGTTTCAGACTCACATCTTTGTTTTTTAGAAGTATTCTAATTCCGAAGAGTTTGATTTGCATCTTTTCTTCACAGCCTCCATTTTGTATCAGTATTGTTCACTCTCCCCTTTTATGCTTATGGTGCAATCATATCTTCTCCAGCTTTTAATTGCTATGTCAAGCAAGATGAAGTCACATAATCTCTTCTCATATTTTCTTTTGTTCCATCCTCTGTTTATGCTAATAAGGTTCTTCCTACTCATTGCACCTTGAATTCTTTCTTAAACACAATAATCCAAACTATCCACATTAATTCTGATAATGGTTTACCAGTGCCCTCTAAAATGACATTAATTCTTGTGCTGCCCATTTGTCATAAGAATTTTTAGCTGATTACGCTGGGATACTGTTTGTTATGTATTATTTTCTGACCTCTCCAACCTTGTGTTACTGGCAAAAAAAAAATGAATAGACATATGCCAACTTCTTGTGCAAAGGTATTAATTATAATACCAAATATGATTTGACCCAAAGCAAATTAGAGGTCCTCTAATTTTCTGATGACCTATACTTCACTCATCTCATCAACAATCTCTGCAATTCTGTTTTCCATCTCTGCTTTTTTGGAATAAAATCAAATATGCCAAATATATAACAATTCTCTTCTTCCAAAATTCAGAGGTGTTTTTTTTTTAATCAAAGATGAATATATATTGTGTTGACTTTGGTAAACTCATTATATGCTTTCATAGTGTTTGTGTCTGCCTCACAATAAACAATGATGTCTTTTTCACTTGCTGATTTTATGGGCAGTCTTACCTTTATTGACTGCAGGGTAAAATCTTGCCACTAAGTCACTAAAGATATGGTAATTCCATTAGTTTACATATTCTTTGTTATGTACCTGTATGCCTGTAATTTGAAGTAAAAAGTCACCAAAAAATTCTCATCATGTTATACCCTTATGCAGGCTGATGTGTACCAAAGCCAATCACAAACATCTCAGCTGCCCCATCTCCAGAATACATCGGTTATGAGAGCATCCAGACAGTTCCTCCTGCAATTTCAACCTGGTGTTCTCCTCTTGGGACAAACCTCTTTGCCCATCAGAGCAGAAAGGAGGGATGGGGGAGGATGCACATGAAGACCTGACTGTCTTTTGTCACTGTCACTCTTACCTTTAGTCCCAATCACCAACATCATGCCATAACTTGAAATGTCATGAGTGAGGAAATATGAAAGAGTCCAACCAAGCTTCATTGTTTCCTGAGGCTATATGGCCTGAATCCAACAGGTCTTCTGGGCCTAAATTATTTAGATATTTTTGAGAATCATTCTTCTAAGTGTGTAGTACTGCGCTAGTTATAGAAAGAGAGAAAAGCAAGGACAGCAGCACACATGGGCCTCTTTAGGGAAAGAAGACCATCTTTATTGAGCAGACGAGTGGTATATAAAGCATGTTCTATAGAGCTAAGACACGGCAGTAGCTCATTGCATAGTTAGGAAAAACACCCGTGGGACAGCACCTTTAGCCTGCGTCCCACGGTGTGGATCAGGTGCTAATTCTATTATGAATTCCATTCTGTTTTTGACCAGATTACCATCCTGGGAGGAATCCTCCCTACCGGAGCTGACATATTATCAGCTTGGGAAGAACAAGTGGGAGAGCCAGGAGAGACAACAGCCCAAGAGTGATTTTCCAGGCTGCAGTCCTCTTAGGCCTCTAACAGTCTCCACAGGTCCCCCTTTTAGTTTAAAAGAAAAAAGGAGGGAGAAGTGTTTGTAATCTCTCTGCAGGGCCCTTCGCAAAGGAGAAAAAACACAACTCGAGAGACCTGAAGACATTCCCAGGAAAAATCTTTGAACCTGGTGCTGTCTCCCCTAGAAAGTCTATGACAATGATAAGAAAACCCGTCACCATTCACCAGACCTATTACCTCTAAAACAATTCAAAAATAGATATTCAAAATATCTAATAA
>VZTT01062962.1:50782-71538 GCA_013400855.1 Buphagus erythrorhynchus | reverse complement strand
AAAAGTTCTGTAGCACTCACTGTAGTATAGATAAGAATTAATAAACAACTGAGTTCGAACACAAAAATCCATCTCTCATGCTTCAATCCCGACTCTGACTGAATACAAAAGAAAGAAGAAAATAACCACTAATAGGTGGAGAAGACCTTTGTGTCCCTGAACACTTCTCTCATTTTCCCAGTGGTGATTATTCCACACTGGCTGTTGCTCCCACAGCTCCTGCCTCTCTGGTTTCCTCCAGCCAGCCCAGTCAGGGCTGTGCTGTTGGTGCTGGGCACTGTGGAAGATCTCTGGGAAGCATCTTTTCCACCCTTTCTTTGGCATCTTCTGGCAGCTGATTCCTCCTGCCAGCTGGAGAGGGACTGGTTTATCCAAATGCTTTCTGCAGAGGCTGCTCCCCTCAAGAGGCTCAGATTTTTCCATCCCATTTCCTTATTTCCTTATTTTTCCCTTGAACAGAGGTCCCTGTGGTGCTCCCCAAGGAAGGAAATGAATGCAGCTGTAGGAGAAGGTAAATGAAACACCCTCTGCAGCTTGTGACCTTCCCCTGCCTGGTCTCATTCCTTCAGCCCTTTTTCATTTCAGGCTGCTCCAGGCTGGGAGTAGGATGAGCCTGGGCTGTCAGTCCGTACCCTGTCACCCCCACCACAGGCAGCCCTCAGAGCTCCAATCCCTGGGATGGATGGGGATAACAAGATCTTGCTCCTCTGGGCAACACAGGATTCAACCAGCACACAATATCAAGGAGAGGAGTTTGCCTGCTATTTTTCTTTTTATTTTTGAAATTTTTATTCTATTTTTATTTTTATTGGCAGCAGTTAAACCGTATTATAAAGGAATCATGTTTCTTTCTAAAATGCATCAAGCAATACAAAGGTGTGGAGACCAAAAGAAGGTGTGTGTAGGTATAGCATATGAAGGATTTGTATTCCTCTCCCTTCTTATTCAACCTGTGGATGAGAAACTGCATAGTTCACATATTTACAGAGCTTTGCAAAAGATTACCAGTTACTTCATCTCTAATATCCCTAATGTAGGGAAAAACACCATTTGAAATTGTAGAAACATCAGAAACCCTTTGCAAAAGTAAATCATAAGCATACCATTGCTCTTCTATTGAAAAGAAAGGATTTGCCCTGAGAAATCCTATTAATAGATATTATTTGCATAAGTCTTTTGTGCAGCAGACTCCAAATAATTTGTATCATATACTTCTCCTGTGGCATGTATGTTAAAATAGTATATTTTTAATAATATATTCATGTTGCCACTTACAAATCTACACAGCCATGACTCACCATTGTTTAGTTTCTCCTGAGGTCAAGTGCAGTCAAGCTTAGAGATCTGTAGATGCCCAAACTTCATTAAACACTCACCAGTCCTCAGTAATTCCCATTCTAGTAACTTATCACAAATGTCCCACAAAACCTTTCCAGCATCTCCCACTCCCTTTACAATCCTAGGATGTGATTTATTACTCCAGTCTGGTTGCTCTGAGAACTTTTTAATAGTACTAATTGCCTTATTATCCACTCCAGTGCGAGAGTAAAACCTTTTGACATTTTCCTTCCTTCCCTGAGGAAAACAAATCCCAGTTCCTGGGATATTGCCTTCTGCTCCCTTTGTGATTACTGGGGCGAGGAATTCCTTTAGGCCCTTTGCCTTATCAGTCTCATCTGTCACCAACTTTCCATTCCCATCTCTCTTGGTGCCCCCTAATCACTTTGCATCTTCCATTATTCTATGTTATTTTTTCCCTCTTCCTTTTTTACTTACAGTGTCAATCTTCATCACATATTCTATTCCTTATTTTCTATCAATGTATTTTTTTTCACATCAGGCTCTGTGATACTTACCTTGCTCCAGTTTACTATTTTTAAATTAGTGTAGGAGTGCCTATTGAAAAAAAGAAATGCATTTTTTCTGGCTGTTCCATATTTAAGAATTTGCTGCAACAGCTCCAAGCAAACCACACATACACACAAATTCCTGTGTGTCAGCTACCAGAGGATCTTAATTTTCTAAAAGAAAATTTAATGTCAGAAAAAAAAAAAACCATGACAGGTCTCTAACCTTTCCAATGCTGATAAATAAATTTGCTTTTTTCTCTTTTTTAGGTGAAAGCCTGGAATTAATTGCAGTGCCACGCCCCCTCAGGATCTATTTTTCCTGCTCTGCGTGAACAGTAGGAAGAGAGCAGCCAGAGAAAGCACTTCTGTTGCATGTTCAGATGTGAAGGAGCACGAGGCTAAACCCAGGAGAAGGATGGAGGGGCTGAGTGGGCTAAAAACACCTGATGTTCACAGGAGGGGAGCCCTGGAGTTTCTGCTCACAGCAGGATGGTTGGGCAGGAACCAGTGCTGGGTCAGGTCAGCTTTGTTCAGCCAAATTCTGTAAATTCCTGAGAGGGGAGCACCCACAGCCACCCTGGGTGACCTGTCCTGCTGCTGCACCACCCTCCTGCTGGAGGATCTTTCCCTAATGTCCAGTGTGACCTTCCCAAGCCACAACTCTTGTGGCTGCTGTCCCTTGTTGGGAAGAATTTGGGTCCATCACCTTTGTGACTCCCCTTCAGGTGGCTGTAGCTGCCTTAGGTTCACCTCAGCCTTCTCTTCCCCAGGCTGAGCTTCCTCAGCTCCCCTGGTACCCTGATGCTTTAGACCCCTCATCAGCTTTAGTGTTTTTCTCTGGACCCTTTCTTCTTGCTCAACACCTCTCTTGAACTGGAGGGCTCAAAAGTAATCATGGTATTCCAGATGAGGCCCCCCAGGGCCAAGTACAGACAGGCAGATAATAAAATTCCATAATTGCTGACCATGCTCCTCCTGAGGCACCTCAGCCTGTGTTTTCTGCCATGTGCAGGATTCCTTCAAATTCCACCATAACCCCTAGGCCTTCCCCAGCAGAGCTGCTACTCCTGCAACCTCTGTCTATGGGGTTCAAAAGGCCAAGGAAAAATTGGGATTGTTCAGCCTGGAAAAAAGAAGGCTTTGGGGTGACCTAATTGTGGCCTCCCAGTACTTAAAGGAGGCTGATGGAAAAGTTTGAGACTGTTTGCAAGGGCACGGTGAGGCAGGACAAGGGGGAATGGCTTCAAAGTGACAGAGAGCAGGTTTAGATCAGATGTTAGGAGGATTCTTCCCTGTGAGGATGGTGGGGCCCTGGCACAGGTTGCCCAGAGAAGCTGTGGATGTCCCATCCCTGGAAGTGTCCAAGGCCAGGCTGGGTGGAGTTCTGAGCAACCTGGTCTGGTGGAAGGTGTCCCTGCCCATGACAGGAGGCTGGAAGCAGATGATCTTTAAGATCCCCTCCACTCCAGACCATTCTGTGGTTTCCAGTAAGGCAGATTTGCCACAGAACATTGACATAAGCAGGATACAGGGTGCCCAGCTTGACACCCACATTCAGACAGACGGATTCCTCTTCTTGTGTCTTACCCTTAACTCCCCCACAGTGAGCACTCCCTGGTTTCCTGATTCTGTGTAGACTACTCGAGGGTCTGAAAGCCTAACCAGAGATTCCTGTAATAACAGAAAAAGAGGAAAAACCTGTGCATCCCTTCCCTGGTTTGTTCTACCTTTGCTTTCTCATACAAACCGTGAGTCACTGAAGCACATGCTTGGCTGTACTTGCACACACAGCCTCAAAACAAATCTCCTAAAGAAGCCAGCATGCAATTCAGCTTTTAAGTTTGAAAACTGGGTATCATATGTCATATGATATATTTATATTCCCTTTAAATAGAAAAAACATTATTAATGTCATAGAAAGGCATTTTTCTCAATATTTTTAACAATCATACACTAAAAGCATTAAGAATGTAGACTCCCTGATTGCTGTGAATTTTCCTTCCTCCTCTTTATTGGCCCAAGTGGATTTTGAAATAATATTTGGCAACTCTTGATTTCCAAACATTCTTTTCACACATCTGTAGGGTTTTCTTACATTTACAGATTAATTCAGATGTATTTTGGCTTGGATTTCTGTCTCAGCAACACATAGGCTATCAAGGCATTTTGATTGCCTCACTGGAGAGGATTTGAAATCTGTAAATAAAAATCTGTAATTTGGCTGTAGTATGACTTTGGTGTCTGTTAAGCACACAAGAAAACAATAACCTCTACTTTGCCATTAACACTTCAAGAAAATAAGATGTTCAATTACAAATCATGCTATATATATTGGTCCTAATTCTCCAGGTCCCATGAGTGTGTATGGCAAGTGTTTGAGAGCCTCTTGTTGTGACAAAAGTTCAAATTATCTGTATTAAATAGGAATCATGTAGCTCAATACTCAATTCTCTTTGTGGATTAACATTTTCTATTTAGTATTTTTTTATAAATATACAGTCTACATGTGCAGAAATGGGTTTTTTTTACACATTAGGGCTATGAGGACTTGATTTTGTGTGGTTTGATAGCGAAACCAAAAAGGCCTTATCAAGGACTGAATGTATAACAATATATTCCAGTTCCCAGGTAAGCATCCTACCAAATGAGCAACAAAATATCCTGGGTGTAACCTGCTTTCCTTTCTTCCTGTTGGAGCATTCCCACCCCAAGCAGCTCATTCAGCTGTTAACAAATGACTCCAGGTAAACTTTGAGGTGACCAGATCCGAGTTCCTGTCAATGCTCCATGAACATTGAGAACACACCCCAGAATGTGTCAGCAGCAGAGACCAAGGTTATCTCATGCCAAAATACCTTCTGGTTTGGAAGGGAGGGCACTGCCCTAGGAAGCAGGAGAGGTTTCCCAGGAAATGGAACGTGGCCTCCAGCTTCCCTGAGGTAAGCCAGAGGCATTAGCTATCAGGAAGTCCCACAGGCTGAGCAGACTTGTGGGATTTATTCCCAACTTCACCTCATTTTGAAGCACTGCATTTCCTCTTTTTCACAGCTCAGTGTATGGTGTGGTGCTCTGTTCCAGGGAGCTGTGAAAAAAACAGAAGGCAGGCAAAACTATAGCAGGGAGGTAGGAACACAGACTGCTCTGAGGAACTGGGAAAAGGGGAGAGGCAGAAAACCTCTGAGTGTGGAATCCATGAACTACACAAATTTGTACCACTGCACTGCTTTACCCAAGCTATGAATTGGAGTCAGCCTAGGTCCAGCAAGATTTCCTAGTCCAAGCCTGGCACCAGTTGTGCTGGAGTTGGCTGTGCTGTGCCCAGACCAGGCTGTGAGCACAAAATGCCTTATTACACCTCTGTGCCACCTCCCACAGCACTCCAAGATTTAGATGCCTCCAAGCTTGAATGTGGGACCAAACACAACCAAGGGTTCAGGCTGTGCTGTATCAGCACCAGATGTTTTGTGCACACTCACCCCACAATTATCTTAATTAAAATTGGCTTCCAGTCTTACAGGTCCTAATGAATGTCAGCTGACTCACTTCCCAAACTACCCCAAAATACAAAACACCAGCTCTTCCACATGTCCCACAACTGGGACATCACCACACTGCATGAGACCTGCTTCCCCATTCAACAAGGGACGATGGCACTTCTGGTAGATTTAACTCTTGTTCTCCCCCACCACCCACCCAGCCCATGCACAGTCCTAGGGTGAATAACTTTTTTTTGGTGCCCAATCTCCCTTCCAAAATGTCATGCTGTTCTAGTTTGGGTGAACATTATCTTTTTCCACTATCACCTACAGACCTCAGGGAGCTGCATACCATAAAGGTTTGATTTTTAAAGTAATTCTTTGAGATTTCCAACAATTTTCAAAAGGTTAGGGGGAGGTATTACTGATGCTTTTTCACTTTACTGAATTCACTGTAATTTATGGAGTCTGCACAGGCAAAATTACTGAATTACACTCCTGACTCCTACATTTTACTGTTTGCCTCTCCTCTTCTTAAGCCCTCATGACATATGCACTTGAATCTGGGAGGCAGCTCTATCTTTTAACTACAATATTTTAATTCTCAGTCTGGCTGCTGAAGCAGAAACAGTCTTCAAAGTTTTAGCCAAATTCTGGCCTCTTAAAATTCAGTAATAAGATCACAGTGGCATCTCACCTTTAATTAAAATG
Source organism: Buphagus erythrorhynchus (assembly GCA_013400855.1). Taxonomy (NCBI): domain Eukaryota; kingdom Metazoa; phylum Chordata; class Aves; order Passeriformes; family Sturnidae; genus Buphagus; species Buphagus erythrorhynchus. Next base: position 65,501 of record VZTT01062962.1, on the reverse strand, counting down.
TACTGCCCAATGCTTCTTTAACTAAAAATAAATTATTTCAGGAAATAGATTATCCCATTAAGATAATAGAAAACAAATAGATGATTTATTAGCAATCTCTCCCCAAATGCACTGGTTAATAAGCTTTCAAAAGCTGTTCACTAGAGCGATATATGCCATGCCTTCCTCAATCATTATCTTAGCATCCAACTTTGAAAAGTGGCTGCTAACTATTTGAGGGGAAAAAATTTACACAAGCCTGTAGAGGGAAAAGGTAGGATCAGCTGGAATTTTATTGTGAACTGCACCAAACAATATTAACTATGGCCAGAGAAACCCAAGTGTTTTTTCTCCCAGTGTTAGATATAACTGAGGCTCTTGCAATGTTGCCTCATCGTTCCCTGAATAAAGGGCTCTTCCTTGATCTCAGCAGCACACAGCAGAAATTAATTCCACAGACTCACTGGGCATTATGGAAAGCTGTTTCCCACTGCCAGGTCCATGTTTTCCACCTTTAAGTTCTACAGCTATATAATAAAAAGCATAGAAATGCTGGGTCAGCCTTTCATTAATTTTTCTAACACCTTCCTTCTTAATCAGCTTTCTAAAACTGATTTCCTCCCCCCCCCGCCCCCCCAAAAAAATGTTCTTCAAAAAGTTTTATTCCATTTTTTTTCTTTAGAATCATAGAATGGTTTAGGTTGGAAGAGACCTTAAAGACCATCCAGTTCCAACCCCCCTGCCATGAGCAGGGACATCTTCCACTCTCCCAGGCTGCTCCAAGCCCTGTCCAACCTGGCCTTGGACACTTCCAGGGATGGGGCCGCCACAGCTGCTCTGGGCACCCTGTGCCAGGGCCTTTCTCCTCTGAATCTTCTTAGCCTGGACTATTTTCTGTCAGAGAGGGCAACAGTAACTCTGAAATCATCCAAGAGAAGACTTTACCCCGAGAAACCCAATATTCCTGTTACACTCCATTCGGTTCCCAACCCCATCAACATCCATTTTTTGACTGTACCTTTACAGAGCAGTCCCTCACACAGGTGAGACTGGTCTGAGCTGGCACATACAAAAATCTCAGGTATTTGCAAGAAAAGCTGCACTTACCTTGGACCTTTACCACAGCTGCCACTCCATCACCACCTCACCCTGCCAGCTGTACCTGGAGCTGCTGGCAGCATCCCCTCTGCCTCACCTGCCCAAGGAACTGCATCAGCAAGTCCTGCTGTGCCAACAGCCATTCCCCTCTTCCAGTAAGGAGTCCAGGACATGAAGCCAATCCCAGTACAAACTACCAGCATTCACCTTTTCAATAACACCATTTCTCCTTGCCTTTTTAGTCCCTCAGACAGTTTTACATCTACAACATTATGTCACTTATTCCAAAGGCTTAAAAAATAAAAACTAAAAAACAAAATAAAACCAAAACCCTATAGAAGCCTCAAATGTATTTCAATCAATTCTTGATCCATTGACTGAAAATCTCAGATGACGGCAACAAAATAGCAGAACAACTTTCCTCTGCAGAAATCAGTCTTGCATCCTACTACTACTTTTGGTTTTAATTCTACTTCTAACAATGAAGTAAATTCCTTGGTCACATGAGCAGCGTTTTTAACAAGCTCACTAAAGGATCCTCCTTTGAAATCCTGTCATAAAGGACATCAAAAATGCCCATTTACAGGTTCATGGTACTGAGGTGGTCACTTAAGCCCCAAAGCCCTTCAGGATACCCAGTTCACTCCAGTCAGAGTGGATGACTCATGTCAGTTGGCTTCAGTACCCTTTGGACATGCCAAAAACTCATGAGCTTCATTAGCAGGAAAAAGCTGACTGGTTGATTACCTTCCCATTATTCTTTGGGCTGAACATCACGGCAAAGGATTTCACATTTTAACATTTTCATCTTTGTTTGTTTTACTCTAAATCCCAGATAACCCAGTAGACACATTCCTCCTTGGGCTTCCCATTTCTAATAAACTGCAACTGTGCTTATGTAACTCCAGATACTCACTTTAAAATATTTAGGATCCATGGCCATTCATGTACTTTGGGTTTGGGGGTTTGGTTTGGGGATGTGTGTGTTAAGATTTATTTTCCAAAGGCTTAACCAGGCTTGATGAAACCCTTAATGCTCAGAGGTATGCAGGACATGCTTCATACCTTACTCACCTTGGCCACAAGTACACCACAAACATAAGATCAACATGTAATACAAACCTCTGGAGCCAAGGGATGCACAATCTAAATATTTATAAGGTTAATATGTCCAACATGCCACGTCCTGCACATCCCAAGCTCACACCCACCCATCCATCCATCTAATGCTACTGAACCACTACTGCTGTTCACAGAAGGGAACAGGAACCCAAGAGAACCTTGGTGGGAGAGATTCAGTTCACATTCATCTGCTGCTACAGCAAAAACCAGAGAAATCGGGGCAGAGCAAACTCTTCCTTATGTAGAAATTTCTGAAAGTTTCACAAGTTTGTAATGCAGAAAAATGCATTCAGTGTTTGTTTGGATTCTCAGCTTCTTTAGAATAACTTGGTAACAAATCACTAAAACCACCTTAAAAACCTGTCTGGGCAAATACTGGCATCAGGTACCCGCAGGCTATAACTGAGAGACTTTCTTATTTTCTATGTACACAAAAGCCAGTCTAAGTTAATTTTCACCTTTAATAAGCCCATGATTCTTTGTTATTTAATACTCTGTAAAAACGTATTACAGATTATTGCAGTGACTTCTAAAGAAGATGCACAGCCAGGAGGCTGAAACTACAATATCATATACAGTATGTAGTCATTGATACTACCTACTACAGCATGAAGAAAAATACTTTTTAAATAAACAGTATTTAACTGAAAACATAGAAATGGAGCTTTCATTCTTATCATATGGTTACATAGCTATATTCCAAGAATAACATTTTAAAAAATGCTAGATCTTGAAAGGCCAGATATACAAAGAGTCATGATGAGGATGAACCAGTTTTGCCCAGAAATGCTATAAAATGAGCACACTGCACAGTTTTTCAGCAAATCCTAGTTTTGCCAAGCTTCAAGAGGCAAAAGCCTGAAATGTGAAAGCTCCCAAGTTGTCTATCTAGTCCACGTGTCTTGCTCTGGCAGGCCCAGTGACCCACACTGCTTGCAGACAGCGTGTCATCACAACTGATCTTGGCTGACACGGATCCCATCAGGAAGAGACGTTCAGGTCCTTACGATGCCAGCCCCAACAAAAAGCCTCCAACAAACCCACTGGACACCACGATGTTCTGCTTGATAAATTCTGTGGACTGAGAATAAAAACATTAATTAATTGTGTCTGACTTTATTAATTAATACTTATCACAACTTCCTGGAAACAAGGACACTAAAATTGTGGAGAAGAGTGCAGGGGCAAGCGCTGTGTCTAAAACCATATAAAAATAGGTGGCAGCAATATAGTGCAAACTGACTCTAAGCTGTCTTCAATGATGTATTTAAATCACAGTGAGCCTTTTAAAAGTCAAAATACAGAGGAATTGTTACAGCAATTTCATACCGATATCACTTTTGTTTTGATTAAAACAAGACAGATGTTTTACAAACTACCTTGTCAAAAAAAGCATGAGTACCACCATGACTTCAATTGCAATCATATGACAATTGTTTAAAAAAAAATACTGCTTTTTGGAAGATCACTGGAAAAGAAATACACTCCATTATGAGCCAGTTTCCTAACAACTTAATCCTAGAAAAAAAACACTTATGTATGATGACATGGGTGTAGAGTATTTCATGAAGTAGCAGCACAGAGTAAAACACTTTTTATCAAATGTGCCGTTTTATAAATACTCTGCTTCAAACACTTCAGATTGGCAACTAACACACAGTGACAAAAGAGTCATATAATCTGAGAGGAAAAAGACCAAAGGAAAACAAAAAAACCCATCCTATCCCACCCATTTCTACAGAGCAATGGAGAAGGTAAGGTTAAGCTATTTGAAGTACAGAAGAAGCAAGAAAACCTCAGTCTTGAACTTTCAGTTCATATTCACATTAAAATTTAAGGTAATTTTTATCAATCTATTTGCAACTCCATACAAGTTAAACTTGAGATGTCAAAACTCATTAATTACAGAACACCAGTGTGGCTGCTGTTTCGCTATCTGCAGCACATTCCTAATCAGGATTCTCAGTTATTCAGAATGAAACTTAGATTGCATGTATAGAACACGAAAATATGTGAAAATAGGCTTTAAAAAACCCCAAACAACCACAAAATTGATTAAATGGAAGTCTTCAAATGACAGGGTGAAACAGCCCCCCTGACACTGATCGGTATCACAGCTACCTCTACTCAACATAGTAGGCAACTGGCAGATTCTGAAGACAGATACTCTCCAAAATGTATAAAAATGAGATAAAATCACGACTCCTGTTACAAAGTAGCTACAGCATTTCTGCAGAAGAGTCATTCTTGTCTAGACAAGTAATTTTATTATCAGCAGTCTAAGAATATTTGGGTTTTCTCTTTGTAGTTACCATGTTTTACCTACACCAACCTGAACTTTTTACCATGTCATGACCTTATTGGCTTTGTCACCTGCCAAGAACAAGTTCGTGTGACATTTTTAACAGTGGCTAAACCAGAAAGCTGAATGAATAAAAGACAGCAGAGTCTGATAACTTCTGATAAATTGCTCTTACTATTTAAATATACTATTACTAAGCCAAACTGTTTTTGATGTGTTCCAGATTTGCATCTGCATTTTCAACTCATTATCACTGACAGTGGAAGGTAAGAAAATCTGACTGGCAAAAAGGAGTTTATCACCTTAGACTCACCTCTTCAATTAGAGTGTTGATTTCAGGAGCTGCCTTATTTGCACGTTTTTTCAACTGTTTTTTTGCTTTGTTTACATCTTTTTCAACTCTCTTCCAGTCCACTTGTACATATCCACTATGACTAGCAATCTAGGGAAATAAAGGCAGTTAGTACAGCTACAATTCACATTTCATGAGTCAAAATGCATTGTCTTGGTGCTTATAAAATAGTTTTTTCTTATTTTTACTTATGACAGATACAGGAAAAGACATCATTCCAATTTCAGCAGGTTCTCTGCTTCAAACCTTTCCTAAGTGACAGCAGTTCAAATTAGAACAAGCAATGGCAAAGTTCAGTAAGCTCGTTAATTTTACCAGTTCTCTGTTTTTTGGTTATAAAAGCTTTGCAATGTTTTTCCTTCAGCATTTACTGTAACTTTACTTGTAAGAAAAACATATTGATAGGACAACAGTGAAAAAACTCTTTTGCTTCAGCTTCTTTCAGAATTGTAGAATTCTGATCTGTGACAGAGTATCTGGGGCTAATCAAAAGCATCATTAGAAATACTGAAAACTCTTTATTTTATCCTACACAATTTAAACTGTCCAACAAAAAAGAGTACTCATTACAAGAGAATTCTCACACTTCTTACAAAACAAAACCATTAAGCAGAAAAATAACACAGCCTGAGAACAGCACAAGTTCTGTAAAATCAGAAAAATGAGTAAGTGTGAGGAGACTGGTTCATACCAATTTACAAACACAAACTTCCAAATTTTTTAGCATGTCTAACCATCATCCCAAACCTTTGCCTTATTTCTGTTACTAATATTTGATTGCATGTTCTAGAGAACAGTTAAACAACTTATTATTTGGTGGGAAAGAGAAAAAAATCAAAATTAAGGATTACTGCTTATTTTAACTGTTAGGACAAATAGATATAAACCACTAAACTTACATGTAAATGATTGCTATACAAAAACGCTCTGTAAAGAGTGAGATTTCTCAGATACTTAACGTCACATGTGAGTCGGAAATTCACCCAATTTACCTAACAGCCTTCTATGCAAACTGTCCAATTGGTATACACAAGTCACAGACATGGAACTTTTGTGGAACAGGTATTTAAATATACAATTTATTAGGTGCAGCCTAAATACATGATTTATTAGGTTTAGTTTCACATCACTGACAGGCCCTGAAGTTTGACTTTCACATGGATCTTTCCACCAAATAACTGAAATTAGACCATCTAGCTTCTACTACAACTGCCACAGTAACTAAGCAACCAATTTCACCACAAACTGTGGATTTCATAATTCAAGAAAAAAAAAAATTAAACACGAGTCACACAGGTTTTGTCTGAATTCAAACAAAGCTTATAGAAGATCATCTCTGCAAGAAAGTCAACTTCAGTTTCCATCATTGCATAATTAAAAAAACCAATTCACTGGACAAATGCAAAATGAACTTACTATATTTTAAACTCTCTTTTACTTCATGCCTCAGAATGTAATTAATAACAAATTAATTGACTTTGCCTGTCTACTGTAAAACCATTTATTCACATGGGCACTAGTGCCAGGCAGGGACAGCTCATTAAGGGCTGTCTGTACAGTATCAAAGCAGGAAACCACTTTGAAAGCTGTTCTGGTTGCACATCCAGTCACTGGATGACATATGAGGAAAAGAAAAATAGCTGCACATTGCGGCAATTGTTATTTTATGAATTTAACATAACCACAAGAATTTCAAAAAGGCCCCAGCATTGAATTGGTGCCTTCTCACTCATACAACTGAAAATTAAATGTGACTACTCTACTCAGTCCAACACAATGTAAGAAATGGTAATGTATCTGCTTGCTTGTAAAATGCAAATGGATCTTAGAAGAAACATTTCATTAAGACAACTTTAATTAGCTTAGTTATCCAGACAGCACAAAGATGAGGCAGAACTTTTTAATTAAGATCTGTTTGTAACTACTTGCAGAGCTTACACTTGTATCAAAACCAGCTATCTTTCCTCCCTGAACTTTGTAGCCCTGAAATAAGAGATTCCAAATTCTACTTTTTGAGTGTTTACAAAAAAAGCAACAGAGGGTAATGTTTTGAATATAAAATTTTTAACTGAGAAGAAAAAAACCCTGTACTTTGGCAGTGAGACAGTCTGTGTCGTATCTACTTTGGCTGCAACCCTACTAATTACATAATTTCATATATAAGTGCAGAAATAATATCCCTGACCTCAAATGCTGAAAAAACATTAGACTCCAATGTATCATAAAAACCCTATTTGCTTCTAACAGTAAATTTACACAAATGCAAAATCTCAAAATTTACTAGTATTTTTAAACTCAGATCCTATGATAACCAAGTAAAACAACAGTATCCCATTATCATATCCATGCTTGGATATATTAAAGTGTCATATAGCTCCATACATATTAATTGCATATATTATTAAAGAGATCTATGAGGGGTGGATTTTGGGTTATACAGGAATCTCTCTGTATATGATAATGGAATATTATCTATAGATCTCATAGCTCATTATTTGTTCAAAACCTTCCAAAAGTGTTGAAAAAATATGAGAATTTTTTCAAAAAGGCAATTGAAGAAATGCATCAGTGCAGGAACACTAAAATTGTGTTACCTTTCTCAACACTAACCAAGGAAAACTGAGAATCTTCAAGGGCACACCTCATTTTCAGAGTGATACTGGAGAGGCACACAGGTATTTTGTTATTGTGAAACATTATCACAAATAATGAGCAGGAAAATGTTTTGGAGCAAAAAATCTGTACAGCAAGATGGAACAAAAGACTTTAATTTTCTCAAGGCAAAATCTCACACTAGAAGAGCCCAAGCAAGGCCAGAGGGCACAGGAGAGCTCAACTGCAGTGTACAGAACCCAGAGGCACTTTGAGGTGTTTTCTGCTGCTCTGGAAGGGAACAACCCCCAGTTTCCACATCAGATCTGACAAGTCTCTAAGCTCAGCACACACTGACAGGGAGGGACTGCCAGAAGTGACACAACACTTTGTGTAGGAGCTGAACTGCACAGGTTGTACCCTCAGCCCCATCTGTAGGCATGGCTCCGCTGTCCCCACTGCAGGTTACAGACACTGTCCCTCCACCTGATGTCAGCACCTGCCAGAAACGTGGCATTTCTTTATCGGGCCAACTTCCAACTCCAATTTGCTTTGACTGTTCCACTGAATATTCCCTCTAAGTGTGCACACTTCAACTGTCAAGTGGGATATTCAACATAAAATTGAATCCAACTCTTCCTCACGAAGCCCCCAGCCCCAGAAGCAGGTAGGTCCCTCCCTGGGAACATCACTGGATGTCACACTGGGCTGGAATTACATGGTCCTTAAGGTCCCTTCCAACCCAACCCATGCTATGATTCCATGATCATCAGGGTGCACCATCAACAAACCCCTGTACAAAATAAAGCCAAGGATATCTCGGAGTTTGTTTCTTGTGTTGTTTTCACATATTTACCTTTCCTAACTTAGAACAAAATTTAATGAAGAATTCAATTTAATTCACCAATGGCATATTAATGGGCTGAGGAAAAAATGTATTAGTGAAAGCACAAATAACTGAATAAAAATCCAATTTCATTATTAAATAGTAGACAACACAGAACAGAAGAACCTGTAATTCGTACACTCACTGCAGAGCAAAAAACAATTAAACTGCTCCTGAGGATATAGGATTTTAAAAATAAAGATATTAAGTGCTCATTAAGAACAATTGTTTTTAACCAATTCATTACAGCAGAACAAAAAGTACATGAGTTCGTAATTCCCTACTCTTCATGATTTTACCAAGCAGTGCTGTATAAATGAGAAGTCACATAAGGAAAATCCTTTACTTGTTATGAGAAATGCATTATATTTTCCTTAATATAGTGCCTAGTTACTGCTCTTATACCAGCATATTTGATGACCTACATCTATTTCACAAAAAAAAAATCATACTTAATCAAATAATAATTAAACACATTAAGGTGTAGAAGTATTTGCCGCAAAAAATGTGGTAACAGATTGTGATTTTGAAAAGCTGTGCAAATTTCAGGTAATTTTTATTCTTTTTCTCCAACTACTTTTCACATAATCTGTATTAAGACTGAAGTTCTAGATCAATTACAAAAACATGAAAAATCTTTTTTGCTTCCTGTACAAACTGACACCAAAAAATGTATTGCTTTCAGTTTCCTACTACATTTCTTGAGATGAAGTCATCACCCACTGAAGAAAAAAAAGTATTTTTTTGATTTTAAGACTGAAATGTTTTACTGAATGGGCTTTAGCCAAGACTCTGGCCTTCTGTAGTTATTCTTCTTGTTCTAGCATGTAATTATAATGTCAATATAGCAATCAGCAGTTGAAATGAAATCTGCAACTTCAGAGAAATTTACAGACAAAAAGGAACTTTCTAGTAATGTGCTGAAATACTCTTCTGCCCACTCAGGGGAAGCACTGAACACGTATTCATAGAATCAGGATGTGTGATCTTTAAATGAAAAAATTAAAGACTACAGAAATGTAATTACACCATAGAATTTATGACTCAGCCTTAAAATGCAAAATGTTTTGAATTAAAAGAGAGACCAAGGCATTTACTTCATTTCCTTTCAAGAGAATCTGATCTTACTTAAGATATAGACAATCCAATCAAAATACTTAACTCATATTTCCTCTTGGAAAATATTCCTTTTTGGATTCAGTGTAAATGAGATCAACCAAGAAATGAGACACTCAACCACGTGGCAGATCTACTGCATGTACAGGAAAGCTCCCCAAACTTCACAGCTAAAGAAGCAAAAATCCTGCACAAATGATGTGTTTTATTCAATTTCGATTCTCCTTTGTCTACAGGTCTCAGCTTTAACTTTTCAGCTTCCTGTAGTCAGGAGCACTGAGGAAGGCACCTGCAGGAATCTGCTGCCTTCACCCCAGGTGCCTCTGGTCTGGCAGCTCTTCAGTCATATTGATAAAAGAATTAACATTAAAAGAATTAAGACCAATGGCATACAAAACATGGGAGAGGAAAAAACCAAACTAGCCCCCAAACCGGTAGGGACCATGATTATGAAGGAAGTGTGTGTACTTCACACAACAGCAACATTTCAATTTCTTACACAAGCTGCAGTTACTACCCCACCCTTCCTGATCAGTACTTGACTGCACCAGCCACTACCATCAAAAGAAATAAAAGCAGGATATGCCTTTCAGAAACCCTCCAGGGTGATGCTAGAAAGAATAAATATATCTTTAACCTCCTCTCTCAAGAAATTGTCTATCATTGAGCCTAAGTAGGCATCAATCTATATCCCCTAGAACAATCTGAGAAAAATGAAAAGCTCACAGGTATTAAGACACGAAAAGTGCCAGTAAAATCCTGGCATCTTATAGAAGGACACATGAAATTCTCCTTCACTTAAAGTTTCATCTAATTTAAGGGTTTTTTGGAAATATATCCTCGCCTAATCACAGTATCTGATGAAAAATGCAAATGATCATGCCAGATAACATAATTAAAAACTTCTGAACCTGAAAGCCAGCAGAGAGAGGAATGCAATGAAGCTGTCAAAATTCAGCCAGGTTTTAGAGGATCAATAGATAAAACATGGTAAGGGGGGAAAACAGAAAAACGGCTCATGCTGGGACCAGAACAAGCCTTCCAGGCAACTGCCAAAGCAGCCTAAAGCTCTGTTAAAATTCTCAAACCAATGTAAAACAAACACATTTTATATTCTCCCTAATCATAGGTTCCTCTCATCTGGCAACATCCGATCATGCACAGTACCTTAGCTTCTGCACAGAAGTTCTCTTGTCTTACAACAAACTACTTTACAGGACAGAGTAGATTCTGACTTACCACTGATTTTTAGAAATGTCTCTTTTGTACATTTGTACACAATATTCCAGCTCAAATGTAAGGTTTTGACTGATAAGACTAAAAAGATGAAGTAGATAAGAAGCCTTCCTAATTAAATGTTACCCAACAGCTGTGTTTTTCCTATTGTTCAGTAAATAACATTTGCCAACTTATAAAGCATGAAATGCTACATACTTGAAGCAGAAGAAAGCCACCACCTACTGCAGTTGCTGCAAGCTTTCCGACTTTCTGGAACAAAAATCCCGCACACCTTAGGGGAATAAAACAAAAAAAACACACCCAGTCCAATGAAGTTTTCTGCTGAACAATGCCACACTACACAATTCCTGACTGCAACTATTACTATTATTTCATTTTATAAAGCAAATGTATCATTTAATATTTAAAAATTTAAAAATCAAGGCTATTTAATGCAAGCAATATTAAATTAACAATGTCTAAAACAAGACAATGTGATTAATGGCTGCTTGTTCCTGGCTGTCTGATGGCTCCTTTAAAGTAAGCTTGAGATCTGTAGATCTTACTGCTATTAAATGTAGCATGTTAATAAAGCACAACATAATTATGTAACAGTGCTGCTGTAACTGTTCCCAAGTGGAATGTAAATACATTATACCATAATTTATATTAACTACACAACTCCTAACTGAAAGATCTCAGTAAAAAGCAGCACATCCCTAGCACAAGAGTTAAACTCAGCGAGGCCACTCTGCTGGGACATGGCGTTAAGTCTATTTTTAATGGATCAAGGCAACCAGAAAATTACCTTGATCTCAGTCTCCAAACCCTCCCTCATCAAATGGAGAACAGCACAGACACTGATATTACAGAGGAGTGATAAGACAGGAAGGGGCCCCTGGAGGTCACCTGGGCCAGTCACCTTCCCAAAACTGCTGCAGAGCCCAGTCCAATCTCAAAGCTCAATCAGGCTGCCAAGTGCCCTGAATCAGCCAAGAATTTCTAATGCTGATGGTTCCACAACTTCCCTGGGCAATTCCAGTGTGTCTAAACACTGGCCCACACACAGAGGGGAATTTTTCCCCCTGAAAATGAATAGTGAATTCTTATTTGTATACATCAGAAGGCACCCAGAGCATCTACAGATAACGAAATGTGCATTTTCCAGATTGTTCAATAAGCCAGTTTTTATGGATGCCAGCTGAACTATTCCCTAGAAACTTCTTAGTTTACATGTACACATATAACTTTTTAAAAATAATTCTAAGGCTACAGAAGCAAACTTAGACTGAAAGCTAAACCCCACTCCACAAAGATGTACTGGGTAAAACAATTTCATTTTTAGTCTATTTCATCTTCCAATTCTTGCATAATCCCTCTTTAAAAGTCACTATGCTACTATAATGGTGTTTTTCAATGAATTTACAGTTTTTCTGTGTACTGGAATAGACAAATACCATTCAAATACCTTTGACACATAACAAATACCTTGACACAGCTGCTCAGGCTGTGACCATGTTTTCCAGTTTAAGTTCTCATCTTTACTGTCTAGCTTTCACCATGAATTATTCTAGTATAACTAGGCTATGGTATCTCCCTTCAGATAACATCAGAGCAAACAGTGTATTTGCTCAAAATGGCTGCATTTCAATATAGAGGAAAAAACAGTCTCCATGAAATGGGGCTCTTCATTAAAAGTGTATTTTGCCATCCTTTTTTTCTCCCCTTCATCTCTTTTACCAGTAAAGTATGTCTCAGTCATAATATAACTAAGTTTCTAAATCTAGACTAGTAAGGAAATAAGCTTTTCCATACAAAAGAAAAGCTATATGCAGTAATTTTTCTTTTATTCCTTGTAATTTTGGAGCTCTGACATTTTCCCAAATCTTTCCACAGTAATTGGTATGAGTTCCCTTGGATATTGGTGAAACACCAACACTAAAAAACACTTCATAATGATGAGTCAGAGTAACAAGCCAAAATAGTTCACACATGAATAATCTTGATCAATGCTAAAGGAAATCCCATTAAAGATATATTTATCTGCTTCAAATGGAAATGGATCTTCTAACAGAGTAAAATGTCTAGGTCAGTTATGGAAAGGGAAGTTCCCTCACCAGCCAGTCACACCTCCCATTACAATCTGTGTGGCTACAGAATATTTTTCAACAATTGGTCCTGAATTCCGGCCAAACACACGATTCCACCAATGGTGACGTCGAGCATATTCCGTTAAATCCAGCACTTCATAGGAATCATCATCACTGTCATGGTCTGAAAAAGAAAAAGCAATTTTAAAAAAGTTATTTTCTCAGTTACACAGTAAATTAACAATTATGTGAAAATCCAGTTTGGGCATTAACTGGGTAATCCAATGGTTGAAATTGCAGTGTACAAGCTACTGATGGTCCAGCAGCTCGCAGAAAAAAGGATTTTGGGATTCTATGCCACCATCAAGGTAAGGTGTAGAAGGCTATAGAGGTGGTATAATCTATAAAATCCATGACTGGCACTACAAAGGTGAACAAGAACCCCCTACCTGTTCAAGTATAGGAATCAAGAGGCATCAGATGAAATTACCAGTTAGCTCATTCAACACAAACAAAAAAAAACCCAATACAAACAAAAACCAAAGGGATAGACCAACACTTGGAAAGATTAGGAACTTCTGGCCCATTGCTCTCCTCAGAGGACCAGACACCAGCATTTGCCCCAAAGGCAGGAAGCAATTTCTGTTCCTTTTCCACAACAAATGAACCAGATGATGCTGGGACTTCAGTTAAGTTCCATGTTCCTAGGACAATTCTGTCAATGTTTTCAAAACAGGCATCCTACAACTTCAAATTAAGAGATCCTCAACACCATGTATAGTTGAGCATCAGAGGAAAGAGATGGGTCTAGATTTTTAAAGAAAAATACTTCAAAAGTGTATCACATTCTGTGACATACACACATGAACTTAACTACACTTTGTTTAAATATATTTGAGGTTAAATCTAATTCCAGCAATACGGGTGGGACACTTCAGAAAAGAGGAACAGATAAATTATCACCTAGAATTTTTTATTATTTTCATTAAAATTTTTATTTTGATTTTTATTATCTAGAATTAAAGTAAGACTGTAGATATAAAAATTTTATTGGAATTTTGACAGCTTTTTCTATCGGGATAAAAACTTCAAAGATGCAAGAAATACACATGCAGGTGTAAATTATTTCAACATAAGTGTTCTTGAGTACTAAAAAATAAGTAGAAAGATCCATAATGCTAAAATGTTGTTACTGAATGTTCTTTCCTTGAGGTATCAAAGACAATCTGTTTAACTTCTTTAGATGGAGAATACTGAAACACTGTCATGAACAGTTATGCTAATTCTGCCCTTAAATTATTATTATTTTAACCAAAACTCGTGTACACAAGTGTAACATGTTCTGTGGGAAATAACACTGCCAGAGCGTTTCTACAGATGAAAAATACTCCCTGCATGCGGCAAACGATGTTCTGGACATTCCCCAGGCACATCGAACTGTGCCAGTGCCGAAAGGCGCCGCACGACGAGGCCACGGCGATGCCCGGAGAGCCCCCACGGGTGAAGGATGCGGCGGCCATGGGGGCTGGAGGCTCCTGGCTCCCGTCCCGCATCCCCCGGCACCCCGGCTGCGCGGCCCCGCGCCCCGTGAGGGCTCGGCCAGCACTCCTTCTGTCTGCGGGCCTGGCTAGAACGAGTTTCGGTGGTTACATCCTGGGAAGGAGCTTTAGCCCAGTGATGCCGGGGATGCCGATGCGCCGGGCCGCGCGATGGAGGGGGGACACGAACGGACTGGGGAGGTGCAGAGCCCGGGCCATCCCTCCCCGACCCCGGGACGCAGCGCAGGCAGCGGGAGAGGGCTGCTCGCCGCCCCCGAGAGGAGGAAGGGCGCCCGCCGCGCCGCCTCCTCCCCGCTCCCGTCAGGAAGGGGCCAGCACTGACCTGAGGCGGAGCGGGGCCGCCGCGCCGCCATGTTGGCCGCTGGTGAGGCGGCGCGCGGCCTCCCCGCTGCGCCCCCAGCGGCC
>VZTT01062962.1:15879-50772 GCA_013400855.1 Buphagus erythrorhynchus | reverse complement strand
CCCCGCCGCGGTGCCGCCCCCTCGCGGCCGCTCCGCGCATGCGCCTCCGCACCCCCCCCGGTGTGTCCCTGAGGGGAGACCTGAGGGGACGGGAGGCGGGATCCGCCTTCGGGAGGCGCGGGATGTCCCGGGTTGGAAGGGGCCCGCAAGGATCATCGAAAGCTGGTCCCTGCCCTGCGCAGGATACCGCAGGAATCCCGCCATGTGCCTGAGCGTTATCCAAACGCTTCTTGAGCTCCATCAGGCTGGTGCTGTGACCAGTGCCCTGGGGAGCCTGTTCAGTGCCCAGCCACCCTCTGGGAGAAGAACCTTTTGCTAATATCCAACCTAAACCTCTCCTGACACAGCTTCAGGCCATTCCCTCAGTCCTGTCACTGTCACCAGTGAGCAGAGATCAGTGCCTGTCCTCCTCTGCCCCTCACAAGGAAGTTGTGACTGCAGTGAGGTCTCCCCTCAGTCTCCTTTTCTCCAGGCTGAACAGACCGAGTGCTCTCAGCCCCTCCTCACACGGCTTCCCCTCAAGGCCCTTCTCCATCTTCGTTGCCCTTTTTTGGGCTCTCTCCAATAGTTCAATGCCTTTCTTGTATTGTGCTGCCCAAAACTGCACACAATATTGAAGCCTATGCCATGAGGGGCTCGTTGATCCCAGTAATGGGGATAAGAACCCCAAAACCTTCCCAATATCTCCAGCTGTGCGTGAGGAACAGAGCAGTGGCTGCAGGCATGGCTGGACAGCAGCTACCTGCCACGAGCCCCATAAAAATTAATAACCAGAAAAAAACAAACACAAGGCCCCTCAAAGTACAAAGGTTGAAGCCAACGTGAGCTCTGAAACATTGGAAAAAATTAAATTTGAGCCCTGGTGTGCTCTTTCCTTCAATGCATTGGTGGGGTTTCAATGGGCTTAAAGCCATATAACTGTAGTTTGTTACTTTTTTTTAATTGTGTGCAGCCATAACGTAGAGGTGGCTGACACAGTAAGTACAGCTTCAGGAGTGTTGTCGCAATATGAGTCAAGAAAGCATCAATGAACATAATTCATAAATAATAAAACTGAAAACAAATTATTTGAAAGTATTTACAGTATCTCACTTGGACTCTTATACTGCCAATACACAAGACAGGCAATTATAATGGCAAAAAATCCACTTTTCCCCACGTCATAAAGCTGTTTTTATGGAATAAGCATTTAGGATTTTAATTAAACCCCTTAATTACACCAGCCTTTACAGACATACCAAAAAAGGGGAAAACATATCTTTCCCAAGAAGATCTTTCTTTAGTCCACTCTGAAACTGAAATTAGCATATAAAACTAGAACACTAGTGTATAAAGTGGTTGTTTGCTTAGTAAATGATTTTTATTACAAACATTTGCCATAGTGATAAGCAGGTGACAGCATGCCAGACAGAACTAGGAATATATTGCTTTCTTTAAGATTTTCAACAGATACAGATCAAATCTGGAACACGGATTTGTCTCTTTATGATTTGTTTTGACAAACACTGTGCATCTTGAGAGTTTTCTTGTTTAGGCGTAAAATTGGTGGGTTTGGTATTCACTTTCCAATCAGTAACAAAGTGTTGACTTTTCCCAGTCAGATGCTAGTAAGGTAAAGGAGGTGACCAGAAAGTTTTGCTCAGGCTGTGTGAGCCTGGCTGGTTTTGTACCTTTTGTTGCTCGAATTCTTAATATTTGGCTTCCCTATTTTTAACTATGATCAGTTAAAAATAGCAGCACTTCTCAGATGACTTTCCCCATGTCTGTACAAACAATTACATTAATTTCCTTTCAGAACAGGGAGGTTCATATAATTAGCACTTCTAAAATATTAACATTAGAAGCTGCATTGTGTTCTACATGCAACTTCTGTTTGCCTTGTTTTGCACCCCTCCTGCCAAGTCAGGGCGGTGTGACAAGTGGCAAGGAAGGAGTTTAGGAAAGACCCAGGCAAAGCCCTTTTGGTAGGTGTTGGGCTTGTGGTATCTGTTCTGGGGTCAGGAAGCAACCCTTGCCCAACATGAGACATTTCCCAGTGGGTTCTGGTTGTGTAGGATGCAGTGGTGCTCAGCCCTGGGTGCTATGAATGACCCCAGTTTCTGCCCAGGATCTGCAGGCACTGCCTGGGGAATTGGTTCAAAGCCTGCATAGAAAATGCCATCAGGATTGTTCTTGCTTCCAGCAAAATCCATACTCTGTGCAGAGACAGCAAACCTCGTGGCTCCAGAGACCAAGAATAACTGGGAGAGCTTTTACCAGCCCCGTTGTGATGTATAAAATTCCCCAAGCCCACTCAAATCTCATGCATACTGATGCCTCCTTCAAGCTATTCATGGAAGATTCTAACACATTTTCCAAGGAAAGGCAGACAGTTTAAACTCAGGCCACATTTTGGCTTCACCCGTAAAGGTTCTTCAGGAACAAAGCATTTTCCTGTAACATCAGGAGGACTGCACAGAAAAATTACTCTTTGCTCTATGAGCCCTGGCTACAAGTTCAGGCTGTGCAGCCACTCTCTGTCCTTGTACCTGTGACAAGCAGGTTGGCTGTCACAACTTGCAAGGGAACATACATACACACATGTACCTTACAAATACTAAAAAACTCCACAATAAGCAACCAAAAACCCCCCAAACCCCAAAAAGCAGAAGAGAGCCCCCCAGTCTTCAAATGCCTGTGTGACTCTAATCCTAGTGGCTTCTTTGTGCTGCTGACCAGAATTCCAAACTGGGACACACGTCCTTTAATTTTTTACCATCTTGCATGATTAATTATAAAAACTGAAGTCAACACACACTGCCAGCCATCTCCACTAGGCCTTACTTGTGAGTGAAACTTATGTTCTCTGCAGGTTTAACCAAGTAAGTGCAGTGGGAATAGCCTGCAATAAACGTATTGGAGCGAATGGATGATTCTTTTTTTAAAACCTGACTGGATGTGCTGTTATTCAAAGCTCAGTTGGCTGGAAAATAGCAGAGAAATGTCTGGGAAGGCATTTGGATTCTAAGTCCATCAGGATCCTGGGCAAGGGCTTTTGTGGGGCCATAACCTGAACTGTTAATGCAGTAGGAAGTTCCATGACTTCCTGACAAAGAGCAGTGCAAGGGCAGGCACTGATCTCTGCTCTGTGATGACAGTGACAGGACCTGAGGGAATGCCATGAAGTTGTGTCAGGGGAGGTTTAATTTGAATATCAGGAAAAAGTTCTTCCCCCAGAGGGTGGTTGGGCACTGGAACAGGCTCCCCAGGGCTGTGGTCACAGCTCCAAGCATGACAGAGCTCAAGGAGCACTTGAACAACGCTCTCAGGCACATAGTTGGATTCCTGTGGATGGGCCAGGAGCTGGACTTGGATGATCCTTGTGGGTCCCTTCCAACTCAGGATATTCCATGATTCTATAATGTTAAAATGAAGATAATCCTCCTTGTAATTATGACGTTAACAAATACACATCCTTGTGTCTCCTGCCATCTCCATGTGAGATTTTGGATGGCTTGCTTATATTGCTTGTCTTCAACCTTCTTTTGTCACTTTTATTTGTAAAATGTTTATTGTGAGGTTTAACAAAATTCAATTATGAGAATTTTTTTCTTGTTTGTGAACATCATTAAATTCTGCTTTTCAGTTTTGTAGTACTTTAACTTGATAACAGCCTCCTTTATCTTAGAATCACTGAATAATTTTGGTTGGAAGAGAGCTTTAACATAATTGAACCCAACCATAAATCTTAATTCATTTATCTTAATGAAATTTAAGTTATAAATTCCCACCACAATCCATCTTTGAGTGGAGGAGAAAGGGGCAGAGAAAGATATGTGTGTTGTCTCCATTAACTAACAGGAGTTTAAATTGTCTCTTGATGGAGAATTCAACTGATACAAAAAGAAAAAACGAGTTTAGTGTGCTGTGAAGGGTGTTTAAACAGGTAACAACCAAAGACATCACCCAGGTAAGATGCGGTGGATCCACAGCTCCTGCGTTTTACTTATTAAACAAAACTGATGGTTAAGTGTCAGGTCAGGCTGCAGCAGGACACATTCCTATGACCCTAGCCTGGAAAAATAAGGAAATAAAAAGTTAAGGGGGGGATTGGTCATTTCTGTTCATTTTGTTTACTATATTGTTAATAATGCAAGCTGATTGTCCATTAATCTTCTGATCTCAGCTCTGATGAGTTACCAGGCTTGGGCTGCAGCACAGAGCTCTGACTGACCTCCTGCTACTGCATGAATCCCATGCATGTGTTGGGATGTCTGTGTGCCGTGCCTGTGGAAAAACGCTGGGATCACGGCCAGAGGGGAGCCAGGGGAGCCAAGCATGGGGCAGAGCACTCCTGGGGCAGAGCTGAGCTCATCATTCCTTTAGGATCTCCCCTGGAAGCAGCCAGGGCTTCAGCGGTAGGGGCAGAATGCAGGAGGAGGTGACTGCAGTGACTCATGAAGGTTCATCTTGTCAGAATGCTTACAAAAACTGGAGTGTTCAGCTAAATTTGAGGCTTCGTGTGATTGCCCAGGCAAATAAAGGGCAGTGAGGGGAACTGAATCTTAGAAAGTCTTGCAAGGCTCTGGAAGATTTTCTTCAATCTGATATAGGTATCTCTCTGTCGTTATATTCTTGTTTAAAACTTTTCTCATATGCAAAATGACTTTTTTTTTTTAATGAAGGGCTTCTGCCAAGTTTTTGTTCTTAATTTTCTGTTTTCCTGTAAGTAAAATAGAAAGGATTTTTAATTACCTGGAGGTAACCTTTTGTTTACTGTATGTCCATATTATAAAATTTCAGAAAAGCGTGCTGACTGTAGTACTGCATTATTTTAGATAAGTTCCTGAAACAGCTTTTAGCTCAGATCATGAATGTAATGATATATTTTGGTTTTAAGTTGTCCTTCAGAGATAAATATCCAATTTCCTTGGTAAATCCTGTAGGTATTCTGGAGTTCCCTGCTACTGTCACTCAAGTACTCGGACAAACCAACGGAGAGAGTGAGAACAGACTGACAGTCTGGCAGTCTGTCTTGCCAAGCAAATGTAAGGAATTACTTTTTAAAGGAGCTGCGATGATGAATCAATCATACACACAACTTCCACAGCTAACAGATGTTCCTATTTTCTGTAGCATAAGTGCACGTAAACAATGAAGAGAAAAATAAAACTTCTTTCCATGGCTTTTTACAAAGTTAAGGGTAACAGGGTAATAACTGGGCAGGGCAGATTTAGAAAAAATCCACACTGAAAAAGTTGAAGACCCTCCAGAAATACCATCTAAGAGGTGAAGAGCCCAAAGAATTTCAGATTTTTCTGTTTGTGAAGCTTCACACCAAGAAGAGGTTAAAAATCCTAAACTGAAGGGAAACATGGTAATAATGTTTTTCATTTTCTTGCAGGAAACAAAAACCAATAGAGAACCATAATGAGTAAACACTAGACAGTACACAAAGAGAAAGGATAATTACTGTGAGTCATCACTGCTGCCAAGGAAAACCTTTGATCAGATGCTGCAGTGCCAGTCACAGGTAGCCTTCACTGGAACACCTGGCTGCTCTCAGGTCACCTCAAGCTTATGAAGAGCCCTCCTACAGCTTCTTCTTCCGTGCTGCCTGGTTTTGGCTGGAATAAAACTGAACACATTTCCCCTGGATAACTGAAAACATGCCAAGACGGTCAAACATGAAACTCCCGGAGTACAGGGCTGCCTCCAACTGCCCCGTTCCCCACAGCTGTATCCTCTTCCTAGATGGAGATCTTGAAATAACAGCTCTCTGGCCAAAGGACTAGCTTGCTTTAGTGACCCTGAGATCAGGGGAGCTGGATTTGTTTCCATGGGTAATTCTCCTGCAAAGACTGAGGCCCCTGGCAACTGGGGAGACAGACTGACAAGCTAGAGAGGCATTCCTTATTGTATTTGTGTGCAGTAACTGTGCTTCATCACCAAGACTTTCCCTAACTTTACAAAGCAATGCCAAATAAAAGTTAAATAATTTCTTTATAACAAAGCTTGGCTTGAAAGATTGCCCAGAGAATCAGACTCTCATTCAGTTACCTTTCAAAGCTCAATAATAATGACATAACTGTATCATAGCATTGTTTCCAGTAGCACTGTTAACTTTTCCAGGTTTTAAATACTCAAATCTTGATTTCTCATAAAATACTAATGCAGTTTGACAAAAACTGAAAGCAGTCATTGCCCCTGATAAAACTGATCAAAGACAGAGATGTTCACTCCTGGTTTTCTCCTATATTTGTTTCTGTGGAAGTATTGTACCCACCGTGACTCATTGCCACTGACCACCTTCAGCACTTACAGTCTCTACAAGGACTTGATAATGATTCTTGCAGAGTGAGAGCTGCACCCCCTAAAGCAGACCAATCCCTGCTCTGCAGAGCTTCCGGCACACAGCAAGGCAGAGGCTGTGCCATCTACTAAAGCTGTTTGGGACAGAGTTCGGAGTTAAACATCTGTAGAAGCAGCAATCCTGACTCTGATTGAACCTGAAAATGGTATGGGTAGGGATTAGAGGAGGAACTCTAGTTTGTCTTCCTGTCATTAACTCAATGAGCAAGACATACAGGCTGTATCTACAGAAGTTTTTGTGCCATACATTTCCTGGCACTGACACCATCTGCCCAATCCCACAGGCTGCAGTGACAGAGAGGTAGCAGTGGCTCTAGTCCAGCCATTGCTGTTTGAATGCTGTTCTCACTGAGTCTCATCCAGAATTTCTCAGAGGAGGAGGAGAAGTGTAGGATATTTTCTTGGTCCACTGTCCAGCTGGAATCTACACAAGCACTAAGAGTTCTCTCATCTGCTCTTGTAGTCACAAACCACAGACTCACTCAGAAGAGGGGAAGCAAAACCAACAGACCTAAGTGCAGCCAGAATGGCTTCTCGGAGGAATCTCCCCATGTTCATTTTTTAATTGTTCCATACTGAGGGCTCTTTCTGTGTATTTGTCAGATGGAACATCAGAAACTGTAGTGACAGGACAAGGAGTAATGGGTTCAAATTGAAGCAGACAAAATTTGGGTTAGATTTGCAGAAGAAATTCTTTACTGTGAGGATGGTGAGGCATTGGTACAGGTTGCCCAGAGAAGCTATGGATGCCCCATCCCTGAGAGTGCTCAAGGCCAGGATGGATGGAGCTCTGAGCAACCTGGTCTAGTGGAAGGTGTCTCTGCCCACAGCAGTGGTTTGGAACTGGGTGATCTTTAAGGTGTCTTCCAACCCAAACCATTCTGTGATTGTATGGCAAGCCCCATTTTGAACATGCAACTTGTTTGCTCCCTTTTTATAATACACCAAGGTTTGCCTGGTGTTTTCCAGGGAGTTGTGTGGAGGCTGCACTGGCAGCTGCTGACAGAAACTGCTGCCAGCTCCCAGTGCTCAGCCTCATGTGAACTGCACAGGCACAGGTCATGCAGGACTGACCTGCAGTTGCCTGGCAGAGGAGGAGGTTATGAAGTAGTTCTTAGACACTGTCTCCAGCATCTGCATAAAAAGATGCAGGAAGCAGAGAGATGGACATCCCAAACCAAAGGAGAAGGGGAGTCCTGTTCATGTACATTTCTATATGTTATGTGGGGTAAGATCAGGAGTGACAAAACTCAAAACCCTTCTGTGTCCATTTACCTCAACTTTGCCATTTCTAAAGACATGGATGCTTTCAGGGCTGCCCCATGATGAGAAAGCATGGATGCTTTTGTTGCCAAGGTCTTTTCTGTGTCAGTGTTGAGCTCCAGAGGCCTGCACAGGTGTGCTTTGGGACTCTGCCTCTCTCATGTGGTGCTGACTCGTCAGCATGACCACAGAGCTGTGCCAAGAAAGGAACAGTGGTCCCTGAATCTCAAAATCGTTCACACTCATGTAGTCACCACTCACAGCATCCTCCAGAGGGAACTGCAGCAGAGATGCACATCAGGGCAACAGGAGGAATTTCTTCACTGAAAGGGTTGGAATGGGCTGCCCAGGAAGGTGGTGGAGTCCCCATCCGTGCAGGTGTTCAAGAAACAACTGGATATGGCACCCAGTGCTCTGGGCTAGATGCCAAGGTGGTGACTGGTCAAAGGTTGGAGTCGATGACCTCAGAGGTCTTTTCCAATATCATTGATTCTGTGATCCACAGGGGCCACACCCTGGAGTTATCAGGAAGGCAGTGAAACCAGGAAGGATGTTCTGATAACAATCACTAGTGTAGATGTACTTTATCTCTTTCTTGCTTACTTATGACATATCACTGAAGTTAAAAAGTAAACTAGTGAGAGGATCATAAAGCTGGACATCAGCAGCTCAATATTTGTGAAATACAACTTCACAGCACATTGTCTTTAAACTTTGTTTTGCAGTGTTTGTTTTATGGTTTTGCTTATTTATATTTTGCATATTTTATGTACAGTCTATATCCCATAGGCAATTTCTGCATTCAGTTCAGCTTTTTTTTCCCTTCTGATTGATCAGTAAGTAACCTTTAGAAAATTTGTTTGTTCTATTTGTTCCTGTCTTCTTCCTAAATGTTTGATGAGTGGGTGATTTGTTTGTGCTGTCATTACGAAAACCATATGTTGATGTGGTCTTATGGGGGAGTGTTTTTATTATTTTAAGAGTTCAGCTAAGGATGTTTCCAAAGGAGTCATAATTGCTCTTCTAAGTACAAAGGCTGAACAATGACTGGCTTACAAATAATGCCAAAAATCTGTTCAGCTCAGTCTAATTATTTCAAAGACTAAAATCTGTTTCTCAGAAATGTCTTCTTTCCACAGTCTGAACTTTTTAGCATACTAAGAAAGTTATATTTCTGGAAGTTCTTTATTGTTCATAGTCCCTTGGAGCAAGGGGAAGTATCCAATTTTTCATGTACATCTCAATATATGCAAAAACTTTAAGGCTGCCTGTGTCTTGATGTGAAATTTATTGTGCCCCAGCATAACCAGTGCTGGATGTTGGGCTGTCCTTTTCACGGCTGTGATCAAAACTGGAGGGAATTTTCTGCTGGGAGACTGGTGCCTGTGCTGATTCATCTGGTCAGTGCTCCTGGAAACACCCTGTGAGGCTGTTTGGTGTCACTGATGAGCAGGACACAAGGTCCTGACATGGGTGGTGTCAATCTTCTCCATAAATATGAGATTCTTGCTGACATCTGGGACTACATGAAGTACAAGGAATGCACCATGAGTGTCATTACAGTAAAAATGATCCCTAAATTGGCTGGTCTGTAAGGGACTCAGTACTATCCTGGCAAAAGGAGAATCTCTGGAAGTGCCTCAGTGCCCAGTAAAGGCTGCTAAAGAGGGAAGTATATCATAGAGATTCACCTATAAATTTTATGTCTAAAATATTAAATAACAACTACTATTCAATGCTGCAGGAGTAAAGAAAATGAAGAGAGGAAAATAGCTGTGCAGCTGGCCAAGACTTTGAAAAGGACAGACTCTTCAAGACAGTTTTCAGAAAAACAATTTCAAACCTCCCTGCTGCAGAGCCTCCTACACAGCCCTTGCAGAGAACCTTTCAGAGGAGAACTTTAAACAAAGCAGTGCAGTCGTGTGGCCACGTTTTGAGAGCAGCAATGTGGCAAAATAAATGCTACTCAGTTATAGGTGCACAGCAGCCAAAATCAGTTACTGATGAAGCTGATTTCTTGTGGGTTGCAAGGAAAAATTAACAAGGGGGGAAAATAGAAAATACTAATTCTGCAGTGAGGGGCAACATGCTGTGCTAAGTGTCATGCTAATGCACTTTGAAAACATATGTGTGTATATGAAATTTAAATGTTACATAAAACATGCATGTATTATTATATAAAGGCCATTAGATTATAAATGTTACCTGAGATAAATGTGCATGGACTTCAATTTTTTGTCTGTCTGTATGTATCTATAGCTATCTATCTATATCATCTATATGTATATCTATATCTAATCTATATCTATCTATCTAGCTATCTATCTAATGTAAATTCTGTATCATGAGATGATCAGCAAAATGAACTGTTTATTTTTATCCGTTTTCCAGCAAAATTACAGAGGAAGTTGGCCCAGTAGTCAAAGCTGTTCAGGTGTTGTCTCAGACCTCCTACATTGTGTTAGGTGGGGTCTCTATGACTTACATGCTTAGAGACCAATGGTTTTAGAGGATAAATAATATATAACTTCAAATCCATAGTGAACAGGGCTAGCTGGATATCTTAGATGGACTAACTGGCAGGGGGTTAGAATTAGATGGTTTTTAAGGTCCCTTTTGACCCAGATCATTCTATAGTTTTATGAAAATAGTAATAGGTAATTTTTTTGTGAAGGATTCCTTTATGGAAATTCCTGCTCCATGTTTCCTGGCCTCCAGAAATATCTTGTGCTGATCATTGACTTTTAGGATATCATGATCAGGAGATCCTGGGGATCTGGAAGGTGATGTGAATGAAAACTGTCACAGTTCTTGACTGAGGAATAGGAAGTTGTGTTGCTGGCTTTTCTTTGCTTTTGATCCAGGTTCACAATTCAGAACCACCCCACGTTATTACTTTGCTTTGGAAATTACGGTAAAAATGATTCCCTTTTTTAGAGTTCAATGAAAAATGAATTCACTCAAACTTACCCTGAATTTATGGGAACAAATGCCATCATTCCCTACCTTATGGAGGCTGTAGGTTACAAGCACAGGGACAGACAGAGCAGGGAAATTGAGAGGAGGACTGAGAATCAGGTTTTTCTCTCTTTTTTTTTTTTTTACCAGGCATCTCTTAAAGCCCTTCCTTGCTCAGCTAGGTATGGGGTACACTGGCATTTCTAGCTCCAGCTGCCAGCTCTAGCAGTGTTACTCATATTTGTTAAACAAACCAAAGAGCAGAAACCTCTCCCTTAACTGGCTGTGCCATAGCACAAAGAAAAGCAACTTTGAAGAGAAAAAACCCCACAATATTGGGCTCATTACAGGATATTTTCTTGTTGGATATTCCTTGTGTTTCCTTTGGGGCTGTAGTAGCCAGACCTGCCAACTTGGGATACAGCTGAGCGTTGTTAATCTAAAGCAGTGGATCACTCTTTATGAAAACAGACTGTTTTCATAAAGGAAAATACTCTTTTCTATTTTCTGTGTTTGTACCATGACCAGTGGGAAAGCAGTATTGTAGCAACTTTGGGATAACACTATCCTTGAGTTTGCTGTCTGGCTCCACATCCCCATTGTGGGTGGAAGCCAACAAGATGGATGGAATAGTGGCTTCCCCAAAGCTGAGCTACAGCCAAACCCTAGGGCCAACTTCTGTTTTAGCTCCTAGACAGAAACCCACCCACCAGTTTTCTTTGGGAAGGACAGGAATTCAAATGTTGGTTTGGCCTGAAAATTGTTCTGGCTACCCTGAAGGCAAAGGGAAGGTGATTCTGCAAAGCCACAAGAAGCAAGTATTTTAATTCACAAATCATTTCCCTGATTTAAAATGCTAATTTTTATCTAACATTTTCCTTACTCCAAAACCACATTGGATTTCAGTTACACTTCCTTTGAAACCAGAAAGCGATCATGCTGAAAGGCAATAAAAGGAACTCAAATTACAATTTTCTTCCCTCCTTGTGCCTTTCCCTGCCTCCCCAAATGTTAGAGGAGAAAACTGGATGCTACTATTGCACAAATTTGGAGGCAGGAGCAAATGGTGCAAGATGCCATCAGGGAATCAGTATATTTAGCACAGGAGGGGTATTTCTGAAGAACTTCGTAGCTAGAGCTCCTTGCAGATGGCTTGTGGCTGGGGTGGAAGAGCTGACAGGTGCTGCTGGGTTTAACTGAGCTCACTGAACACGTGGCAGAGAGCCTTCTGACTGTGCCTGCTCTGTGCAGGTACAGTCCATGCCCCAGGTGGATTAAAGCCCTGAAATGCAGGGGTGACAAAGGGAAATGTGTCTGTCCCTGTGGCCAGTGGCAGTGAGAAGGCAGCAGCTGCTCAGGGCCCCTGGGCAAAGGCAGGGCTGGGACTGCCAAGAGACCGAGCGATGGTTTCACAAGCTATTTGTCAAGAGGGATAATTCGGAGCTAATCCATATCTGAGATGCTGCCTTCGTGCCACTAGCAGGGAGATAACATCCCTCTGTTCCTGCAGTGTGTTATGAAGGAAAGGGGAGAAAATCAAGTTCCTCTTTGTCTCGGGAACAGAAGAAATGCCATTATCCTCCATGGAGGCAGGGGTGTACACACGATCTGAAAGGTCTGCTGGTGCTCTGATGCTGAATGTTCTCACAGCTTGCACTGTCACTTTCACATTTGCAACACAAATATGAAATATTGCCACATTGTCCTGGTAGTGTTTGCCCGTGCTTTGCGAAATTGTGTGTGGCTACGGATTACACAGGACAGAGGGAATATGGGCCTGCTCCTGGCAGGATTCATTCATTGCCTTTTAATGGGATTTTATTGGTTTGTAATGAAATGTGAGGAATTAATCACAGCTCAATTATACTTACAAATACATTGCTGCATTTTAACGTGTGCATGCATGTTGGTCTGTTTTTAATTACCCAGAAAATGTGAAGTTGGCATAGTAAGATCAAAGAATTCAAATTTGTCCCTCAGTGAACAACGTCACTGCCTCTCCACACAAAGCCAGGCTGGGAACGAGCATAAAGAAGCAGGGAACAGGGAACTTCCCGTCTTGGCAAGGATGAGGACTGGCAAATGCAAGCGGCCAGACAATCTGATGAAAAACTGATCCTTATTCTCCCTTCTTGTTTTTCACTCCCACATTTCCCTTTTTCAGCCTGAAATTCACTCTGCTTGTTTCCAGTGAGTCCCTGCCTTGCCACTGTCACACTTTTGGTGTGGGGTAGGGGATCCTGGGCTTCATCTTCACCTGCTGGGGAGTCCTGCTTTGGGTTCAGGCACCTCTCTGTCCTTTCAGCTGGTTCAGATTTATCCCAGGATCCTCATTCTTTTTTTAAATCTATCTGTATTAGTACTACTGGATAGCCCAGTTTGCTTTTGGTCTTGCATGCTGAGAATGTCAAGTGAGGATAAGATGAAACTGTGGGTAGATAAAACATAAGGAGGTTTCTACAGTGAAATATGATACGTATTAAAATCAACTCATTCATTAGCACTTGCATTGTGAATTTATTAAACACTCTTAGTTAACAATCAGGGTTCCTAGTTCAATGTCTACTGATGCAAACAGCTGCTTTCTGTTTACAAAATAAATTGCATCTTCTCTTGAATAAAGAAGCAATTATATATGGATTTTTATTTCTTTCCAGCTAAGTCCACAAAAAAGTCCTCTGGTGCCTTACCTTACACATGGAGCAGCCACAGTCTGCTCTGAGTAGCTGTGTTTGCTAAAGGGCCTCCTAAACAAACTCTGTTTAACACATAATATTACCGTTTTCACTTCTGCATAGTAATTTATGCTGACATTAGAAGAATCAGAATAACATTTCATAGAGCTTCCTTAAATTCTTTACTCACACTGAGATTCCTGGACAGTGTCTGTGTCTAGCACTTGGCTGTGGCTAAAGCTGCTCAAGCAATAACAATACTGGAAGAATGAATGGGAATGCTCCTTTGAACTTGACCCTACATCCAGCTCCTCTGACCAGGCCAAAACATCTTCTAGTCTGGGTTCAAATGGACATTTAGAACAACTCAACCATAAAGAGGAAAAGAAGGAATTATTTAAGAAACTAGTGAAATTAGAAAGCCAAAATGTTTCTGCTCTTCAAGTGAAAAAAATTAAAGCAGGGAGTAAAGTCCAATAGAGGAGCAGGAAAGGGGATGGAATGGGAGTATGATGTGATCCAGGGAGGCAGGAGCACCCAAGGGCTTCAGCTGGGCACCTTGGGATGGTGGGTGCTGGAAGGGGACTCGGCCTCTGAGCACACTGGCACCCTGTAAATCAGCAGAGAGCCAAAAACCCTGCAAGCACCTGCTCTGAGCTGGAAGATTTCTGTAGTTTCTTACTCCTTATCATCAGAGACAGAGTTGTTTTTCCAAATACAGAAAAACATACAGTAGAAATTACTACAAAGCACTCTCGATTACTTGGGTATAAATAAAGCAAGTCATGTTCCACTTTTTAGTGCAAATGCTATTTACAGCATCAGACCCTGTGCTAATTTTCACAGTTACACAACACGCTACTGTTCCATCGAGTCAATAGGACTTTGGAAGTGTACATGAGGAAAGGTCTCAGTCACAGAAAAATTTTAAATGGCCTCAGGCAACTATTGTGAAATCAGAAAAAGTATATTTATACTGCATAAAACTGAGCTTTGTTATGATGAGAGCCAAAGAAAATAGGTGCAAATAGATCCTTTGGAAGGCAGGGGTAATAATTAATATTTACACTGTAGTTAGGCTGTTTATGTCTAAAGTATTAAGTACAATTCTTCAATGTCTTAGGCCAGCATTTGATTGATCTTGCTACTGTAACATTCTGGTTTCTAAGCTACTGAACCCCTTTTGTTGTTGTTGTTGTTGTTTTGGTTTTGGGGGTTGTTTGTTAGCTTCCATTTATTTTTACTTGGGAAAGAAACATATTTTGTAGCAGTCTGGGCATTATATCAATTTCTTTCATAGTGATCCTAGTGCAAGCTCTATTCTAATGACATCTGAATTAAAAACAACAGAGCAAAAGATTTTTCACTCATAACCTCCCAGCAGATGAATAGATCAATAATCCAGAATTACTTGTCTCTTTCATAATTCCCTATATAAAATAACTACTTTATGCTTGATGTAAGAGTAAGATGACAAATCCTGGCTGTTGTGGAAAGCAGCTGTTTGCTAAATCCATCTTCAACTCACTGCAAATGAAAATGTCATCTGTAAAGGTCTCTCATTTTTTTAGGATAATTCATCACAGTGATTAGGCACCTCCTGAAGCAAGATGTTATCGACTCCTGGTTTGGAAGAGTTAATTCTCTGTGCTGCAAACTGATGTGAAATGAAAGAGTTGCTGGGAAAGAAAGTTTTGGCTTTGATATGAAAAATGAGCAGAATGAAACTGAGACATCAAAAGGAGCTTTTTATAGAAAACGCTCTGTAAAGCTGAATCAGAATCACAGAATTAATTAGGTTGGAAAAGACCTTTGAGATCAGCGAGTCCAACCTGTGACTGATCACCACCATGTCACCCAGACCATGGCACTGAGTGCCATGTCCAGTCTTTCCATAAACACCTCCAGGGATGGTGACTCCACTGCCTCCCTGGGCAGCCCACTCCAATGTCTAATCAGCCTTTCTGTGAAGAAATTCTTCCTAATGTCCAACCTAAACCTCCCCTGGCACAACTTTAGACTGTGTCCTCTCATCCTGTTGCTGTTTGCCTAGAGAAGAGACCAAGCCCCACCTGGCTACACCCTCCTGTCAGGGAGTTGTAGAGAGGGATAAAGTCCCCCCTGAGCTTCTTTTTCTTGTGCTCCAGGCCCTTTTCCAGCTCCAGTCCCATTCTCTGGACATGCTCCAGCACCTCAATGTCCTTCCTGAATTGGGGGGCCCAGAACTGGACACAGGATTTGAGGTGTGGCCTCACTGGTGCTCTGTGCAGGGGGCAATCAGTGCCCTGGTCCTGCTGGCCACACTACTGGTGACACAGGCCAGGTGCCCTTGGCCTTCTTGGCCACCTGGGCACAGCAGGCAGAAATTCTGCATTGGTCTCCCTGGTCACTCTGGTCAGCAGGAGCATTGACTGATCTCCTGCTTGGGCACTTCTTGCACCTGCTCCAACTGAGCTACCACCTCGGCAGCATCAAAACCACCAAATGTTACTGCTGAGCCCTGTTATTTGCCTGCCTTCCAGTAAATCCTCAGCACACATCTTTATACACAGGCAGGGCTGTACCCCACAGGCCCTGGGGGAGCAAACAGAATGTGCCTCTGATTGGGAACAATGACTGGTTAAAAGTGCTGCCATTTCCTCCCGGAGGTAAAGGGGTAAGCTCGGCCTCCAGACATTTTTTCCTGTCACATTTGGATTTCCAGAGATTGAAAATCTTGTAGTCAATCTCCCTATATGAACAGCCTTTAAAGTGAACTGAAATAGATGGCAGAACTGAAAAAAGAGACTGACACAGTAAATCACAATGATTTATGAGCATTTAGGTATATGGGGAAATTTACTCATTCCCATTTATTTAAAAATAAATACATCACTTATTTATAGTCTTCATTCTCATGCACCAGAGAGTGCTTTGGGGTTATCTTGACAAATTGAAGTCATTGGATTTTACCAGTTACAGGGTCAAATTCCTCTATCCCTTGCATGCCTGTAATATGCAGTTTCAGAAGGATGAAGTACAGATTTTAGATATTAAAGCCTGATTTTATTAGTCATCCTAATACATCCAACCAATACAAAATTAATCTCTGATTTTTCCATGTCTCTTCCTATCTAGTTTAAATGTTCAAATGAATGCTTTATGCTGCCATGTAGACATCAGTAACTAAATGTTTGCTAATAATTAGCCTGAATCTTATATTTTAAAATTTCATATATATCCTTTGATTTTATTTAATGAGTTGCCCTCTAGATCCCTTCCTGATGCAGTAAGGCTTGCTTAGCTTATATATTTCAATTGTACATCAGTCTGGAATATTTAAAGCAGCAGAAACATGTGGCACACAGAAGCATGTGGCAAGTTTTGGGAGTGGAATAACCAGGAAGTACAATAAACATGATTAATATTCCTTTCTTTTGCTGACAATTTTAGTCCCTGAAACTGTAAACACATAATGTCAAACCTTGGGACCCAAACGTTAGGGAGCTTACTAACTCCATGCCACTCCTCCAGAGATTGCTAATTAGGATAATCAGTACCAATTTCATGTTTGGGTGGTTTTTTAAACATCTTTCTGATTAAATCATGACTTTTAACCTCCCTACCAGTTTTCTGATCTTTTGTAAATCCCCTAGTTATTTTTCTGCTAACGAGATGAAACTGAAATTGGTATTTCAAATGTGATCACAAAAGTGAAAACAAGGCAATATAGGCTGGTCTCATGGGTCATCACTGCTGCTCATTGTTTTTGGTTTTTTGTTTGGGTTTTTTTTTGTTTGTTTGCTTTGTTTTGTGTTTTTGGTGTTTGGTATTATTTGTATACACTTGTTTGATGCTGCTTCCAGGTTTCATCCAGCGTTTTTGTCATCCAGGCTTGTCCCTCCCCTGGAGCAGCTCTGTCCTCGATCACATCACCTTAGTAGGACCCAGTCACACCTGACCAGGAGTGCTGCAATTTCTTGTTCTCAGTCTGCACTTGCATTATTGCATTCCTCTGGTGTTTGCATGTCAGAATTCATGCTAATTCTGGTAATTCATGATAATAATCAGCTTCCTTCCTTATTTCCTAAATGACTTATCAGTTTCCTCCTTTTGAAATAATTACAGAAGTAGCTGGGCAAAGGGTGCATGGCTGGGAATACAAATTCTATGCAAAACTATTTATCAATTAAGTAAGTCTGAACCACAAAAATCCACAGAAAGTCTGCAGGCAGATAGTCAAACTTAATAAAGCAGCAAAAGAACATTTCAACTGCCAAAACTCCTCCACAAACCTTGGATGGAAACGTAATTTGGAATTACAGACATGTACTATAAAGAGAAAATACTGCAGAGTGTGTTAATATAATAGGAAGGAAACAATAAAGAATTTATTAAAATTCTTGAGATAAAGAAATTTCAGAGTCAGAACTCCAGTTCTGGCCTTCACCCTACAAAGTCTGTTTTGTATTACTTAGTGAGAATGGAGAATGAATTGACTCTGTTTTAATTAAATAATCTACAAGCATTTAGAACCATTATTAATTTATGTTTGGCTGAAAGTAACTGTGAGATTTTGAAACCTGTGAAAACAAATTAAGGATATAAGGTTCATATATTTGTGTGATTATTTTGATTTATGAGGACAAAACCAGCCTTTTCACCCCGTGGTCCCAATAGTAGGAAGCTACTTACCTTTGCACAGTTCATTAATTTTTTTTTTTTTTTTATTGTTTGGTATTTGATTTCACAAATTTGGATGTGGCACCAAAAAAAAATAACAAGACATATGAACAGAAAGGCCAGACCATCTTACTAAAATAGCAGCAAAAGAAGAACAAATCATTTCATAGCAGATCCTAGAAATGCTTATTTGCAGGCCTGACAATTAAAAAATGGATAAAATGTTAGAAGAATCTGCATTGTTGACTAAATAACAACAAAAATGCTTGGGGGTTTGGGGTACTTCCAAGTCCTGCACCGATATATTGGGCCTGTTGATGATCCCCAGCCCTGCCTGAAACTTTCTGCACTGCCAATGCTCATCCAAACAGCAGCCAGTCAGGTAACAACCACTTCGAGTTCATCCTAGTCTTCCTCTTAATCCTGCTCAAGCTTTTATGCTTTAAACACGATTTGCTTTAACCTTTTCCAGCTACATTTCTATTGAGAAGATGTAATAATATGCCTTTACATTTTCTCCACAAGACTTGTCCTGTTTGTTTTGGTTTTCATGGAATAAAATACCTTAGCAGTGATGCCTTTTGTGTTCTCATTGTAGTGAATGTAAATCCCATGGAAGATGATTCACACCTTGGAGCCTGCACTTTGTGAACAGCAGCTGAAACTCTTTGCCCTACTAATTATCATGACTACTGTTTCTCTCCTGTGATACTCTTCAGGTGGATCAGCAAACTGCTCTTGCTTTCTGCACAGCCCTGTTATCATAGAACCATGGTTTGAGTTGGAAGGGACCTTAAAAACCATTCTGTTCCAAACAACTGCCATGAGCAGGGACACCTTCCACTATCCCAGGTTGCTCAGAGCACAGTCCAACCTGGCCTTGAATATTTCCAGGGATGGGGAAGCCACAGCTTCCCTGTGCCAGTGCCTCACCACCCTCACAGTAAAGAATTTCTTCCTAAATCTATGCTTTTTCAGTTTGAAAGTGTTCCCCCCTGTCCTGTCACTCCAAGCCCTTGTAAAAGCCCCTCTCCAGCTCTCTCACAGGCTGTCTTTAGGCACTGGAAGGGCTCTAAGGTCTCCCTGGAGCCTTCTCCAGGCTGAACAGCCCCTGCTCTCAGCCCCTTTCATAGAAGAGGTGCTCCAGCTCTCTAACCAGTGTGATAAATGTGATTCATGCTAACTAAATTGTAACTATATTAGCAAAATTGTGCTCAAATCAATAGAAAATAATTGTTACAAAGCTAAAAGGAGATGAGTACAAAGCAGATTAAAATCCTCCAGATGTTAGAAGGGAGTCGTACAAAGATGTAGGTTTGACAAGCAGCATCTAGAAATANAGAAAATTCTGTATTAATATGTATTAGCATATAGTATATAAGTGGGATTTTGGTTTTATTGTTTGATATGTGAGGAAGGGCGAGCCCCCGGTCGGTTTTGCTTATGCTTTATAGGAACCTCAATTATAGTGAATTACTCACTGCCTAATTTTGTATATTCTCAAATATATGTATCTAATACTTTGATTGTATTCATTTATATACAATTGTTGCTATTAAGTGTTTGCTGCTAAATTTAATCTTGTTGTTTGATAAATTAAATAAAATAGAACGTCATTCATAACACCAGCTTCATGATCTCCCTCTGGACTCATTCTAATGGGTCCACATCTTTCTTGTGCTGGAGGCCCCAGACCTGGATCATTAAACTTGCATGAAAAATGCAAACAGAAATATGGCCATGGATGGAAGCAACACCAAGACTTCCTCTTTTGGCAAGAGCCAGGTTTTAGATCACCCTGAGCAGGCTTCCCCTGTCCTCTGACAGATTCCTGATCCCTTTGACATTAGGTGAAAGTGCTTCACTGATTTCAGAACAATCAGAATTTGTCTCTGACCAAAACAAAGGGAAAAAAATTCCAAACAACTTAAAGACCAATGTACAAAACACCATGTCAGTTTTGACATATCACTCTGATGCACAGGTTGGTCACTAATAAAATATTTAACCTCTCAGAACTCCTATTTGAAAAAAAACACCACTCCCACCTGAATTTGGAAAGTTTTACCTGCTGAACTGTGATACAGCAGTGCAAACATGATTTATCATCTTATTAGCAATGTAGAGGAACAGAGTATTTTCTGTAACTGCTGTTTATACATGACATTACATGGCATGTCATAAATGCGCAGTCCCCAAATATTTCTGTTTACAAGCTGCCACATGGAGAAGCCAACTGGCATCTTGTTTAAATACTGATTTCTGACACGTGCTTTGTATACAGAAAAACCTGATTTATGAAATGTGAGATGGAAACTTGACAGGTTTTTTCAATACACACAAAAATAATTGACAGCACATAAATCACAGCAACATCCAGAATGCACTTCTAAAAGCTTAATCTGCTTCTTTTTAAAATTGGCTATGATTTTGCAAAAATATTGTAATTTTTTAGCTGAATTGGGCTCAATTTTCTTATTATTATAATTTATAAAAAAGGATCTAATAGGATGGATGCTTTACTGACAAAAGAGGGCTGATAACCCAAGTCTGAGGCAGTAAGACTGTGAGCAAAATACGACAGTGAGGAGACAGAGGGGAAGGCTAAATGCTACAGCCCTTCAATCCCTAACTCAGACACCGTATCTTGGATGAAGTATTTTAAAACCTATTAAGTATGGGCTAATACAATGACTAAAGTTTGTGTAGCTTGTCCTTGACTGACCTGGGTGGAGCTGTGCTAATTTACTGTGCTGTGCTAATTAGAAATGGTAGAGATTTTTTTTAAAAAGACAAAACTGCTGTTATTCTGTATGGGATAACTGTAAACCCTTTAAATAGGGTATTTTCTCAAGTTAAAAGTTTTGATGAAACAGGATCAAAACCTTTTTCTTCCTCCTCGGTTTTGGTTTTCTTTCCTTTCCTCCTTTTACCCTCAGCCTTCTCTTCCCCCTTCTTCTGTTTTGCTTCAGAAAAAAGAATGCAGAAAAATAAATAAGAAAGGTAAATAAAGATGAATATGGCAAGAGTTTGTAATTTTTTTGTTTCACTGAAGATAAATGAAAAGGATAGAAGAAGGAAGTTCCACAATAATTTGTTGTCTTTCTACTAAAAATGATAATGGAATAAAAGGTTGATATAAATCAGCTAAGGTGTAACAATCTAAAATGGTGTTTTAAACATTTTATTTTGTAATTTCTAAAAGTGACTCAGAACAATGAAGCTCAGAATTAATTTAATTCCCTGGATCTCATGGCTTAGTCTGTCTGAAAAGGGAGAACATCTCCTGCATCAGGGAAAGCACAGGAACAAAGCCTCTGGAAGAAGCAGCTCTCAGAGCACCACGAGTGGCATCAACCATCAAGGGAAGTTCCAATGAGACTTGGTGGGCTAATTAGACAGGGCAGCGTTAGGAAGACCTTGAAAGCTGAGACTGCCCATGCTGCAAACACCTTTCTTTAAGAGCTGAATAATCTTTAAAATTGCCAATTTTCCTCCATGACATGGTCGTGCTTATTCCTGAAAAATCCTGACTTTTACTGTCATCACTGCCAACAACAGCAGCAAGTAGGGTAATAATTTACTATTTGTTAATTACACAATAAAATGCATGAAAAAAATCCCTTGTTTTCTTTCCAAGAAACCACAATCATAACTTAAATTTTATGTGTAAGTCAAAATGAGGCACCAATTATGCCAGATGAAAGGCACATTCACTCTGCAGCCTCAGACTGACACCATCCAACAGCACCACACAAAACCTGGAATTCAGTCCTCTGGGCACTCTGGGAATGATCACCACCATCATTGCACATAATGCTCTGACATTTCCCTACAGCAACAAGAAAACTTTTGAACAGACAAAGGCAACTGAGAAATGTCAGTGAAGCAAAACTGCAGGATGT
The DNA here is from genome assembly GCA_013400855.1 of Buphagus erythrorhynchus. NCBI lineage: Eukaryota > Metazoa > Chordata > Aves > Passeriformes > Sturnidae > Buphagus > Buphagus erythrorhynchus. Next base: position 28,958 of record VZTT01062962.1, on the reverse strand, counting down.
AAAACCAATCCCTGTGGAACTCTCCAGAGCCATGATTGCATTGTGCCAGCCAACACCTCTGCCCAGAGACAGAGCCTTGTTCTGGGCACGGCACCACAGTGAGAACTTCTCCAGCTTTGAAAAATCACTCCAAGTAAAGCATTTGGTGTATGAACCTTTGTGCCTCACGAGCATGTCCTGTAAGGAGTATGACCCTGAGCACTCCTCCTCTGTCGCAGGCATTAAGCATTTGGTTTATGAACCTTTGTGCCTCACGAGCATGTCCTGTAAGGAGTATGACCCTGAGCACTCCTCCTCAGGCATTAGATCCTTCTGCATGAGGATCCCAAAGCCTCCTGAAGATCTGTAACCACTCTGCTCTCTGCAGGTTCGTTCTCTTCATTAATGTTTGCTGGCAAGGATCTCTTTTTTGAGAGAAAAACACATTTTCCTGTGTTTTTGTCACAAGAGAATATTCCACATTCTGAAGCCAACTACTTCACTTGAAAAAATGCTATGTAGCTTTTCTAGCATCCAGTAGTGTATTTCACTGCAGTAAATGCATTGTTTTCCCAATAAATTACACTGGAAATTAACAGTTCTCTCATTGAATGATGTAACTGTTACTGACAGATTATCTGACAGTCTAGATGTCAAAATATTTTATTCAGTGTGTACTTGCAAACGCTAAAAGTGACTGTAGAATTTTGAGCTTGAATGAAGTTCACTTAATTGCAGAAAATAAACTGATTTTTCCATATTATATTCAGTTGCTTTGTTATTGAAGGATAAATTGAAATAAAGCAAGGCCAAAAACCCACATGAGAAACACTGACACTATTTGTCTTTTTCTAAACCAAAACACTTCCCATTAAAAAGTCAGATTACCCATGGGTAGGACTTAACAGTGGACTGTAGACAGGTCAAGTGGCAATGAAATGTCTGTGGTGGAGGATGACAAAATTTCTTGCCTTGCTTAGACAAACAGCAGGACATCCTTTACATCAATTTTACAGTGACAAGGAGGAGGCCTGGAAAAACCTGTGGAGCACACATTTCTTCCTGAAAGAGTGATACATTTGAGCTAGAAACCCAAAGGCTGAGTAGAGGACTGCTGTGCAGTGATTTCCATTACAAGGCTGTGGAGGATGGCCAAGAAAAGACAAAAAGAACAAGAGCCAACCGAGAGCATGTAAATACATTAATCTGAAAAGTTGTTTTAAAAATATTGCTATGTAAAAATAAACAATGGAACCTTTAGGCATCAGTCTGGGATACAGGCTGGCTAATTACCTCTATTCCCTCCATTTCTCATATATGCAGGAATCAAAGTCTCCCCGATAACCTGCTGGAGGCCTATTCCACCCAGACTTCCTTCAAATGTAAAAAGAGTTGCTTTTGCTTTATTCAAGGATTTTGCCCTGGACTATCACATACAAAATCATATGACAGCAAAAGCTGGTGTTGACAGGAAGAGAAACTTCTTACATGGAGCCTGCCCTGCTTCTCCCTACATTAACGGTTACAGGCAATTCCTATATTTTCCTGGGGAATTTGAGGCTGTGTCAGGCCAGCAGCACCCAAACTCGCTGCTGTGGCAAGACTCCCGGCTCAGCTTTGTGCCACAATCATTCCCTGGTACATCCAGAAGCTTCTCTGCACACGTGCCACAGATGGGATGGGACCAGAATGTGGAGCCCATGCTGTGCAGCGTGATGAGGACAGTCAGGAAAGGCAGCAGTCAGGGTTCTGCTGGTGCAGGTGGATTGTTGTCCCCTGCCTGGATTGCAGCCCACGGGGGAGCTGGGACGGGGCCAAGTGAGGTGCTCTGGTAGGTCCCATTCTCCTCCTGAGGAGGGAAATAGACTTTCCTGAAAAGGAGTCATGAAGAAATATAACAGGAAGCCCTTAATGATCTGCTTCAGAGATAAGACAAAACATTGCTGGGTATCTCTTTATGACTAAATATCTTTTGTAATTATTGGAGTCTGTCCTAATTGGCTTTGATGCATCAGAGGCCTGCTTTGTGAGCTGTTTGGTTAAAACATGTTGTTCTGTGCTGCTTCCTTTCAGATGTTCTATGGATAACATTATCAGGCTTACCTTTTTGTTCATTTCCTATAGCGTTTTTGTGCTAGTAGAACATCACACACATGCTCTTAATTTTATTCAATCGCTGAATAAACTGCCCAAATTTAAAAATGAGATTTATATCATTCTACTTTAGTGCTTGTGCACCCACTGATTGCCTGAAAGATTTATCTAGTTCATTAAAGTATGGGTGTATTTGAATTTGCGTTTCCCTTTTTTTGTAACACTTCTATTGAAGTTTCCAGTGTTTTACCAGAAGTTCTACAACTAATTTTGTAAATAAATAAATAAATAAATAAATAAACAAACTAATTCCATTCTAATCTTTTCAGATTCTGTATCTTCACTAGGAATCCACAATACAGATCCTATTTTCATCTTGAACCTCTTGGCTCTTTGCAATTAATATCAAGATCCCAACTGCTGTCTCTTGTACTTTTCACAGCAAAAAGTTATTTATAGCATCTGCCCTTTTAGATAAAGCAGAACTCTGCTGAAACTGGAAGATGAAATTCTGAGGATAGAAGTGAGAAGCAGTTGTACTTCTTGGAGGAATTAGAACCTGTGATACAAATCATAGCTCACCTGGCAAGCCAGATCCTGACTGCTGGAGCCACTGACCCAGCCCAAGGTAAGAGCTGTGCATTCTTTAGAGGACTTGTGTGTTTTCTTTGAACACAAAAAGATGTTACAAAGGTGAAAACAGCCAGAAAAGTGATGGAGTAATTTTCTAGAAGACACTTGGAACTCTGAACAGCAACTCTTCTGGTTTCCTTTGTATTTCAAACCAACTCAGTTCTTTCTGCACAGGAATATGCGTTCATGGACTCTTGGTGAAGAAATATGTTCATTGTCGTGAAGAAACAACTTCCAATAAATTTAATTTACTAAAGAAACCTATCTGCAAGACCGTATAAATGTTTACATCAAAAGGTGTAACAATGTTTTAGAAAAATAACCAGAAATTTCCATAAAGCAAAACTTCATTTATCTCTGAAATAAAAAGTTAAATTTCCACAACAAATAAGCCTGCACACTTCCCTTTCCTCAATATATGCTTGGTTTCATTAAATTTTACTGAGCTAAATCTTATGTATTTCTCAACAATATCAATTTGGCCAATCTGAAAAATCTGAAGTACTCTCCCTCATGTAATTTTACTAGTTACTCTCAAGTCATTAGCTGGTATTATTCTTCCATTTTAAATACCCACAGGCATGATTCTAATTTTGAGTACAACAGTTAAGCTTCTAAAACAAACAATTACATGTTCATGGGGAAAAACTTTCTGAATGTTAATGTAGAGGAGGAATCATAGTGCACATATTAAGGCTGCAAAGCAAGGAGATAGTAACTAAAAGTTTAATTTTTAATCTTTAACCCTCATGGTCTTTATTGTTTATTTATCATTACTTTAAACATGTTTCTGAATGGACATCTGTAATTCCTAAGCTTCTCAATAAGCACGATGGAAACATTTCAAAGTTGGGCTTAAGAGGGAGTGGTTAGTTCAGGAAGATAATCTTTATAGTTCTAAACCCAAGAATTAATATAAAAGACACAAATTTTTTCCTAAAACTTTCTGTAAACAGTGACATGAAAAAAAAAAGTGTAAGAACAGTAATCAGATGAAAAAAAAATTGGTAAGAATTTTCTTTAGAATGACAGAAGAATGTGAACTATTTTCCTATATAATCTACCAGTTTCATCAGTTGTAGATTATGTTTCTTTCTTAGCCTTGCCAGCTGTGTAGAACTTGCTCCTTTTTGTCCATGCTCCATTGGGAATGAAATGTGTACACAGGTAATGCAGCAAGTGTTATCTGGAAAAATGAGTTATTCCTCCTTCTCTGTGGATCAGGGGTTTGATTCCCAGCAACAGCTGCTGCATCAGAACAGCAGAAAAAGAGAGATTGTGATAAAGACCAACAGCAATTTGTCCAATTCTTCCAACTTAAAATCTAACTGGCAACCTAATAAACAATTACTCAGAGGTAGTAAGGAGTTAGAAGTAGGTCATTTCTATGGCTCATAAGCTTTTAGAGGTACCATGTTTTTGTAATTTTTAACTTGGTTTTTATTACTGTGATAGCAATCTGCAGTCAACCTCACAAGATGCAATCATTTTACTGTGCTGGGCAGCCGTCCACCAGCTCCTCAGGCACTGCTAGGAACAGGCTGAATGTCCTTACAAAACAATCTCAGGATTCTTCACAGCAGCTGTCAGCAGTGATGCAAGATTTATTAACAAGACAAGATTTAATTGAATTCAGTATGCTACTCAATAATGCAACCACTGTATCATCCGTTCTGGCATTTAATTTCACATTAAATTGATGTTATTCTTAAATATTTTTCAGCATGCCACACAATATGGCTCAGGAATAATGACCATAAAAGTTGTCTGGAAGTGGCTTTCACCTGCCCTCTGGAAGTTTCTGGGTTTATTTTTGTTTTGAGGATGTTTGGTTGGTTGGTTTGGGTTTTTTTTTTCTGTTTGGTTTTTTTGGAGAGGGTGAAGGTTGGTTTGTTTTTTGTTTTTTTTTAATCTAGGCTATTTCAATGACTTTGCCTCAGTTTCCAATACAGCTTTGCAAACAGTTAAATCAGTATTGCTGAGGGATGGCACAGGTTGGTAACAGTGGCAAGGATGTGACTGTCAGAAGCCACTGAAAGTGGGGGTGCTTTTCCCAAAGAGATGTCACAGGACCCCTTCTGAGGCACCATCATTTTGGTGACCCAGCTGTGTCACTTTGACAAAGCGCTGACACAGCCATTTGTTTGGCTAAGACTGGGGGGAAAAACCAAACCAATCCCAAACCACATAATCATTTCTGGTTTTTGTCAGACACTTTGTCATTTTAACACAACATTCATGTTCTACACATTTAGTGGAAAACAGGATAGGGACAGAAAGAGCTGAAATAAGTGGCTGGCCAGAAAAGGCCTCTGTTCAACCACTGGTCACACCCACCTCACACTTGGCTCTCTCCTCTCCTCTTTGTTCACAGGATCACAGGATGGGTCAGGCTGCAGGGGACCACCATGGGTCATTGTGGTCCCACCTCCCTGCTCAAGCAGGGCCATCCCAGACTGTAAAGTTTATTGCAGAAGCACATTAATCTTAAAGCAAGAGTCCAAAATATTCAAGTTCATGTGCTAAGCTATTTGGCATAGAGTCCCAAATAGAAGTACCAGTAGTTTTCTGGTATAAAGTCTTGAGTAGAAGCAGCTCCTTGGTGTAAAGTCCCAAGCAGAGGCAGAAGCTGCAGCAGATATTTTTTATAGGTGGTGATGATGGTGGTGAAGGAGAGTTTTTACCTTAATACACGGATTTTTATTCGCAAATTACTCAGTGAGCTAAAAACACAAACCTAAAACATTTCGTTTAAACTTATTAGAATTTTACTTCTGTAGTACAAAAGTCATGTTCATTCTTACATATAACTTGTGTGTATGTATGCTTTAATTATTCACACAAATGATTTTATTTATTTGAAAAATGTAAGCAATGTTTTTACTATGTTTTTATTATGTTTGGGGCTGAGTTTCTGAACTTTTACTGAGGCTTACACGTTACACTACTTTCTAGGCCTTTTTATTTTTTTTAAAGCACTTAAAGCATATTCTTACTTATTTAAAACTTAGACTTCTACTTCATATCTATGTGATTTAATAATATTTTTACTCACTAAAACCTAAAACTTACATTTCTACTTTATGTTTGTGTGGCTTAATACATTATCATTTTTTAAAGGTTTTAATTTAATCTTTGTATTTTGATCTCTCTCTGAGAGATCTGTTTTATGCACTCTAACACCACAGCACATGGCACAGGATTGTGTCCAGAGGGTTCTGGAGTATCTCCAGCGAGGGAGACTCCACAGCCTCTCTGGACAATCTGTTCAGTCCTTGGTCACTGTACAGGAAATTCTTTCTCATGTTCAGGTGGAATTTCTGGGCATCAGGTGCTGCCTGTTTGTCCTGCCCCATTGCTGGGCACCATCAGCTGCTGTCAGGACCTCCCTTTCTTGTACAGCACCAAACCACCCACCCATGGCAGGGTTTGGAACCAAAGCACTCCACCTGGGAGACAGAAACTGTGATCCTCCTACTTGTATTTCCCATGTGTGTTTTGCAGACCGCTGACAAGAAGCACCTGTATTGCAAAATTAGTAACCCCAAAGAGAGATGAAAAAATTCAGCTGATTCATAAAAGAGGCTTAACAGTAGGTGTTTTGTTCTTCACTAATCATATATATTGTATTCAGTTGTTTTTAGAGAGCTAGAAGCATAAATAGTGCAGGATGTCTCATTTAGCATGGGTTAAAGTAACAGAAACCAGGAACAACACTGAATTTGCAAGAAAACCTGTGTCTTGCTTGATTTCCTGAATAAAGGAACTCATAAACATTTAAATTTTGAAGGCTTATCTGGATTGATTAATTAAAAATGGGATTTGATCTTTACTGAGCAGCAAGTCTCTTCAGAAGGTATTCCAGAATCTGCAGGTTCAGGTCCTTGGGATGGTGGGACTATTATTCATTAGAAATATGCCTACACTGAAGGAATATGTAATAAAATCAAAACAAATTACTCACTAAAAAAACCCAGACCAATTACATGATCAACAACAGAAGTGTTTAAAAATCACATATTTGTCCTCTTATTTTTGTACAGGAAACAACCATAACCTGAACAGGACCAATATAAATTTCTTAAGGCTGTATCCTGGTCCTTTTTTATATATATTACCCTTGGGATGAAACATATCCATGCACTTTCAAACTTTTATGTCTTTAAAATAGTTCCAGTTGCATCATGACTTTCATGGTCTCTAGACCAGACTCCAGTAGCTTGGATGCCCACATGTAAGCATCTGAGTTCATCAGGGGATGTGGATGTTTTTGATTGAGAGGAAAGAATTTAAGAGGAACTTTCTTCTCACTGATACTAACAAGCCACTGGATAAGTATTTTGTTATGTGAAGATTTGAATTCATAACTTCCAGTGAAATTTTGTATATCCACTAGTGGCAGAAAAAGAATCAAGTTAAGGATATCAAGGCAGATTCTCAGTGCAACTTCTCTTTGCTGCCCCAATTCACAAGAAATTTTTGTCCCATTAAGACCAAAGTCAATTTTCCTTCCTCTCACTCAGAAGTGAAACCCCTGATTACAGGGGATTGGGATTACATATCCATGGAGAAAAACAGTTTTAAATTTCCTCACAAAAGTAAACCACCACAGGACTCATTTACAGACAGAAAAAACCAAACCAAAACACCATTAAAAGAAGAACTCACAAACTGACTTCAGTAGCACTGAGTATATTTATATAAATACACAACTGCAAACTTCCAAACAGAAACCAAACCATATCTTGAGAAACTAAGATGGGAAATTCTTCCAACCATTTCTAGGTATTTCCTGTTTCACAGGTTTTCAACTGAAGTGCAGCTGAAGGGGGAAGCAAGGAAAAATGTACTTAAAGGCAGGATTAGCTTTGGATTTTATGAATGTCAAGCTGATGGTAGAAACTACTTCTCTTCCTCACATCATCCTGGTGGTTGCAGCTCTGTGAGAGTCCTGATCCAACTCCTGTTGACATACAGAAGACACAGTGTAGCACAAACCCCTAGAGAAATTCTAAACAAAATCTGCCTCTTGATAATAGCAAACTTAAGAAAGTAAGAAACAGCAAACAAAAAAAGCATATCTCAGTTTGGCGTTTTGCTTCTCTTTCAGTTACATACAATGAACACATTTTACATGCTTTGAGTACAACCCTGTCTGTTTCGTACTCACTGTGTCCTATACATCCAATTAATGGAATGTCACCTCATTTTGGGAACATTCAAAAATAAGAGAATTGTCCTACAGCAACTAAGTCTTCAGATTTAAGCATGATGTTTTATTTCATTTGAAATGCCCTGACTCACCCATTGCTTTAAGGGAATCCTGAACTGCTTAGACAAGGATGGAGAACTGTCACTGTTTGTGTTTAGTAAATGCAAGATGGAGCTTCTTGAGCCAAGGACTCTGCCACAGCCAATGTCCCAAAGCTGCTTCTCCTGTTTGTGCCTTTAAAACTCTCATGTCTGCACCATTACAAGATTAGTATCTACCATTACCTGTGCAAAATACCTGGACAGGGAAGAGAGACTACAACTGAAATAGTGTTTTAGATTGGTTATTGAAGATTTTGTCCTTTTAGACATCCACATAAACGTTAATAAAAAGCAACATACAACAGTTGAGGTTTTTAAAATAAGTAATTCCCAAATACCTTCTTAAAAAGATTTGTGTATGAAACACTAAATTAAATCCAGTAAGAGCATGTGACATCCTCTGTTCTTGGAAAAAAACAAAAATACCAGATAATAAAGTACTTTGGATAATATTGGATTCTGTCCCAGGATAGATAAAGTTAAGTTAAAGATATCCATTCACCTGTTTTGCTGAGCATCAGGATTGGCTCTTTTCAAATGTTTACACAAAACCCCTCCTAATTGTGCTCAGAACTGGTTTAGAAATGTGATTTGTTTTTCACTTCCAAGCCAGAAAACCAGTAGACTACAAAGCTATCAGCCCAGCAACTAATATTAAGTCAATACATATAAAACCACCATAGACACAAAAAGATGTGATTTTTTTTCCCCTCTTCCTTACAGCATTTGCCAAGTTCTGTGAAGTTACAACTGTCAATCTGAAGGCAAGTTATTATATACACAGTATTTTATTATCAGCTTCTCAATAGAGAAGAGCTTCTCAAATTCCTGCACGGAAACTCACACAAGAAATTTCAGTTTCTCTGCACTGTTTTGGAAGAGCAGAGATCCTTGTTTAGGACTATCTCCTGTCAAACAGTTGATTTCTTTGGAAGATGGCAGGTCATAAGCTGCCACATATGGTTCCTAGGGGGAGGACAGACAGTCACCTAAAACTATTACCATAAATGAAAGCATTTCCACATTTGCAATGCACACCAAAGACACAACTGAAAGTGCTGGAGGTGGGAGGTACAGGCACAATTGAAAAAAACTATCTAAAAAACTACCAACAGTAGCATTGTAAAGGAACCACCTCCTGGACAAGTATAATTTTTCACATCATTTATTTCTCCAAGTCAGCAGAAACTGTCAGTTAGTATAACATAGATCTATATACTGCAAAAATAGGATACAGATCTTCTAACAGTTGTTCCTTCTACTGGTAGAGCTTCAGCAAAGAGCTCCCTTTGTTCATGCTGGCATGCAGAGAACTGGTCTCTCTTAAACCTACAGAACACCCAAAAATGCCCTGCTTTCTGAATTTCATGGAACAGGTCAGAATACAGTTAAGGCCATGACACAAATTAATGGTTTTCCATGTTTGGACTGAATTGCTGACATGTTGCTGCACAGGGATGGACATTACTGCTTACCTGGTGACTGTGTGGACTTCTTATGACCAGGAATTACTTCTTAACTCCTAGATAAATTCCAAGATTAAACCTTTCAAAGGTGATCCAGGTTTTAAACTCATGCTAACCAGAGAGGGCAATAGACAAAAATGACTACATGATTCAAGCAAGACAGAACAATAATAATTAAGGTCTACAACCAAAGCACATAGCCTTGATTTTTAAAACTTTCATTAAAAAACTCTATTTTTTTTCTTTATAATAACCCATTTCCTAGACTAGTTCACTCCCCTTACTATCCAAAGCTAGGAAAGTATTTCTGAGATTAAAGAGCAACTTTTTCTTTAACATACTGAGAAACAGCACCAGGATGACTTCTTCCCCATTTTCAATGATAACTCTCCTACCATGTATTGGTTTTCCTTATTGCCAGCAAAAGCATTTGCCTTTATTGTGGGGGGGGGAACCCCAAAACCTTGGGGTTTTGATCAGCTTCCCCACTTTCTTGACTACCATATGCTGTCAAAACACAGATCATCACACAACACCCATCAGAACTTTAATGTGGGTAGCACAAGGAACACGTAAATTGCAGGTCATTTCACTATGAACTCCTGGACAATAGAAAAACCACTGCTAAAATACAAAAATGAAGCACCACAGGATTTTTTGTTCCAAATATCAAGAAAGAGGTTTAGTAATTTAAGCTCTTCTTTTTACCTTGGAGTAAAAGAAAACAGCAGTAAGGAAAACAAATACAGAAAAAGAAAAGTGTTATTGAAACTGCTTTCTCCCTAACTGATCTACTACCAGATTTTACTAGTTTATGCTGCTTTCCCTCATATGCCAAATAGCCATGTATTTCAGGCAGGTTGACTAAAATTTGGCAAGATGGCAACAGTGTAAGTATTAGATTTATGGTCTGTAGGACACAAAATGGCATCCTGTGGGCTCTCTTGGTCAGCCTGCTTTGTTTGTTGCTGTCTTTCAATACATGCATGCTGTCACATGAACCCAAGATTGTCTCATCACATTTTGCCTCATAGTCAGACATCTCCTGAGCTATTTGGAGCATAATGTTGACTCCATACCTTAAAATCCTTTCTTGAACAGCAGCATCAGTAACAGTACTGATAACAGTAGAGTTATCAGTAGCAGTACAGTAGCAGTAGAGATCACACGTGGCTCCTGAGCTGCTTCTGACTCTTGGGTAAGGAGATGACCACTGCCCTCATTTGCTTAGCTGGTCAAGACTAGCCCAGAAAAGCAGGAATGAAAACCGAATCAATTTGAACTGACATACCCAGCTTCAAACACCACAGTTTTCCCAGGGATGGATCTTGCTGCAGGTGACTACAAAGTATGCCTGGACTACATGAGATTTCAATTGTATCCAACAGGGACTGATCTACTGCTCCTTCAAATTTGCTACCTGACTCGGAAGTGACAGCAAATAAACAAACAAACAAGGGCATCTGGAAATTCAATCCCAGTAATTCAGGCAGAGTATAGGGGGTTAAGAATGGCACTGACAGTACTAGAGAAGTAACTCAGCTGTTGTGACTTCAGGTGCACACAAGTTTCAGCTGGACCAGGACTCTCTGCTTCCAGTTTCCTGATTTGTTCTGTTGTTAAGCAATCCCTTTCTTCCACTAAGAAATGGTTTTGTCAACTCTCTGCTGATTTATACTCAGGATACTGCAAAGTGGAAACTTAACACCTGAGAGTCGAGATCCTCCACAGAAACAATCTGCATTGAAATTCCATATCTATGGCACATTCCCAACCAGTCAGGCTCTTGGCACTGATTTTAGCACCTAAGGAAACTTTGCTGAGAAAATCCATGACAGAGAAGCCATGGACAATACAGATGAACACAGATTTTTGATCAGTGTTTCCACAATTAACAGACTATGGCCCATTCCCAGAACCAAAAACAACTTGGGTTTTACCTGGATTCCAAACTTGCAAGTCCTTTATATACAAATGCCTGTCTCTTATACCAATACTCTCAACAAACTGGCTGCTGACTCCTTTATGAAGAAATGCAACATCATCAAATCTAGATGCTTCTTTTTTTCTTCCTGCACTTGCATCAGAAAGCAAGAGCAAAATTACAAGAGTCTGCTTTTAAGAGCAGCATGGACACACTACTGAGTCTTCATTTGCATTATTTAAGACTTTGTCTTGACCAGGTTTCCATTCCTGCCAGTGTCTCTGTACCATCAGGACCAGAAAACGTGTGAGGATCCACCTGAAAAACATCACTGACATATTAGTTTAGCACTTAACAGAGGCAGAAACGTGCTTCAATGTCATGAGCAGGATTGGAGAATGGCAATTAAAGGAGAAACAGCAAGCAGCAGCATCCACTGCATAGGCTGGTCTTTGACCTTGCTCATGGAATTCCCAAAGGCAGCTAATGGCTTCACTTTTGCTTTAGTGCACCTGGTAATTGTCAAACAGGAAATTCAAATGGGAAAAGCCAGCCCAGACATGGAGCTTCAGCCAGACACCAGAGAAGTGATACAATGCTGTTACAGAAGGCTGTTCTGATCCATTTCCAGCAAAACGAGGATGAGCTGTGCCCTCACACACCCACAGCAGGGCTCAGCTCCTCGTACACACCACAGCAGAGCCAAAACTGCCACATGGTTTGCAAACACCTTACTTAAAAAAACCCTAAGGTCTCCTGGCTGTGTGGTACTGTAAAGAGAAACCTGGTCCCTTGGATTCCTGGATGACCTGGGAAGGGTGGAGGAACCCAAGGATGGTGTGGAGACACAGCAACAGGCATGGATGTCCCATTCCTGGAAGTGTTCAAAGCCAGGTTGGACGGGACTCTGAGCAACCTGGTTCAGTGGAAGGTGTCCCTGCCCAGGGCAGAGGGTTGGAACGAGATGACCTTTCAGGTCCCTAAAGGCAGTCTATGATGCTCAGGTAACGCTTCGTCAGGTAACAAGTCGGGCTGCAACTACGCTAAGCCGTATGAATCAGAGGAAGCAAGCAGCAAACGCCTTTTCCTTTCCGCGCCTAAAGAAACACAGAGCTTTACTCACACGCGAGGCGTGCCCAGAAGCCCGAATGCCCAGGTGTTGCCATTTCCAATCTTCGCGCTTTTCCCACCGCTCCAGCCCTCACGCCCTCCAGGCATCGCGAGACTTGCGGTGCGTCTCGCGTGAAGCGCGCGCGGCGGCCCGCGACACGTGACGGCCGCGGNGGCCGCCACGGGCGGGCGCGGGGCGCCGCTGGTGGCCGCTCCACCTGTCACAGGCTCCCGGGGGGAGGCGGGGGAGGGATGTGGGCGAAACCAACGACGGGGGCCGTCCCCGCCCTTCCGCGCGAACGCTACCCGACGCCCAAGCATCTCTCTCCCAGCCCCGTTGAGCTCCGTCCCCGTTCCGGGAAGCCTTTAATTTTCCGGTCGTGCCAAGAGCGCCACGCCTTAGGCAGGGCGGACTGGGGGGTGCTAGCGTGCCTGCTGCCCCCCGCCGGTGGGACATGGCGCCTTCCTCAGCGGCGTCCACTCCTCCAGCCCGGAGCCCCCGTTACGCAACTCCACCCGTGAGCGCAGCCCTCCCTCGTTCCTCCTCCTCTTCCCATCCC
>VZTT01062961.1:34540-51134 GCA_013400855.1 Buphagus erythrorhynchus | reverse complement strand
GGGGGGGGGGCGCGGGGAGGGCGTGAGGTGCTGGCCCCGCCCCCTGCCGCCCCTTACCGCCCCCTACCGCCCGCAATGCCCTGTCAGCCTCCGCAGCGCCCCTGGACCGAGACCCGTTGGGACCCCGCCCACATCCCAACGGCCTGTCCGCAACCACCCAATCAGCCGGCACTTCCTGCAACCCCGCCAACCAATGACAGCGCTCCACGAAGGGCAGCACCGTTGGGGGCGTGTTTAGAGGCGGGGCGGTTGTTGAGCGGCGGTGATATCAGCCAATCAAAATGCATAAATGGCGGCTGGGCGGGCGGACGGGAGCGCTCTCCGCCAATGGGAGAGGCTGAGCGCCGTGAGGCAGGGGTGGGGCTGGCGCGCGGCAGATAGGCGGGCGGCGGCGGGCGCACGGGCACGTGACGGAGGTGAGGGCAGCCCGGCGGCGGTGGTGGCCGGGGCGGTGGAGGGTGAGTGTGTCCGTCCGTCCTTGCCCTCCTTCCACAGCCGCTGCGGCTCCGGAACATCGGGGCGGGGGAACGGGGAACGGACCCGCCCGCGGCATGAGGCGGTGGGGGAGCCGGGCCTGTCGCGGGGCGTGCGGCGGGGCGCTGCTGGGCCCTGGGGGGTGGGCGGCGGGCGGCCCGTGGGTGGTCCCGTCCCCATCCCGAGGGTGGGAGGAGGCGGGGACCCCCTGGAGTCAGGGCGAGAGGGACGGCCTGGGGAGGCCCCTGCGGCCGCGGGCTGGCGCGGGGCTGCGGCAGCGGCGCCGAGTCCCGCCCGGCACCCGCAGGGCTCGGAGCGGCCTGGGGGGAGCGGCGGCTCTTCTGGTAAGTTCTGGGAGCGCCGTTCTGGGCAGCGGCTGGTGCCAGGGCCGCGGGGTGGAACCGGGAGGAAGGCGAGGGTCAGACGTAGATGTGGGTAGCGCGTGGTTTAGGTTTTTTCTGGCTACGTGTTCCAGTGTCGGAAATAGTCTTGCATGTGCTCCCCATGAAGCCCCGCAAAGGGAGAACAGGAGGTGGGTGCGGAGCATGGCGTGGGCCTGGTTGGGGCTGTGCGAGGGGAAGGAGAAGCCTCTGGAAAGGGGGAGCTCGGGGCGCGGAGCTGGAGGCCCAACAGGTGAAGTGCAGGCGAGGAATCTGCAGCAGGAAGATAGGAGAATTTAAAGGAATTGAAACGCCTGCTTTGATTTTTGTCCCCCAAATATTGTTGGCTTTGTGTGTCTTTAAGACAGCGTATAAGTGACATCTCATTTCTGGCTGAGTATTGTATTGTGTGCTTTTAAAAGAAAACTCCCCACACCTTTGAATTAAAGCATGTACAGCACACTGCTTTCTTATCTGCACCGATTCTAAAGTGTGAACTTTCACATGCAGATTTGTGGTTCAGAACTTTCTAGGCTGCAGAAAGAGAAATGCTGCAGGTGGTTTGGTTGTGGAGGGAAAAGGACATGTATTAATGGTAATAGTAATAGTAAAGGTCCAGACCTCCATATGATCAGTGTTAACGTAATTAATGCTGCAGAGCTTCTGCAGATCATCGTGGAAAACTCCTTCTGGAACTTATTTAGAGTATGTTAGATGTCTGAAAACTAGTCTCTAGGCATGTAATGTATTTCTAAATGTAGTATGTTTACTTAACGTTGTCAAGTAAGCATAGTTAACACGTGAGTTTTATGGGACGGTTTTGCACGTTGTGGTTTTGGTTGTTGCTAAAGTACTGCAAAGAGATAGCAGAACTATAATAATGTATGAGCTAATGCAGATAAAAGAATGGTTAAATATAGGTTGGTGTATATATTACTTTAGGTTCATGCTGAGGTACCTGACTTCAAAGACTACTTTATTGTTAATTTGGCTGTATTTGATGGGCTTATGCAAAACATTAATAAAATTAGGAAAAGGTTTGAGTAAAACTTTTATTTGTATTAACTTCTCCTATTTGTAGTTTAATAAAACATTACGAAGAAGATACTTGTACTTTACAGGCAGCATCACAAGCTGTGTATATGTAAACTGCTTTTTGAGATCAACTGCCCTCTTAGGAAGGGAATCTTGTGTAAAGTAGTAAGAAAGTTTTCAACTTCCATCAGATTACCCTCTCATTGAGTGTGCTGTAGCACTTCCTCCTGAGTAAATGAATAAATCCTTTACAGAGAATGCACTGAGACTTGTACTTAGCTCTGCCTTTTACTTCCTTTCTGGCCTTTGATTTTTCTGCCTCTGGTAGTAATCATGGTGGCAGCCTGTTCTTGCTGGAATCAGTTCTGTAGCAGGGGAAACTTGAATTGATTTCTAGGTGTGATGGTCTCAAAGATCTTGGGGTCCCTCCAGATCTGCCCCCATCTAATATAATTTTCCTAGCAGCCCATCTGTTTTATGAGGTCAAAAAGCTTCATGGTTCTGTCTTTACCCTCCAAGGACTTCCAGTTCTGCAGGAAGGATATCTGTGCTGACAAACAATATCTGCTTTTTGCTTCTGTACTGTATCTGCACTGTTGTACATTATTTTTAGAAACTGGCATATTTGAAATGCCTATTAAAAGCAAGCTTTGTTGCCTTCCCTTTTCACACCTTATCCCTTGCCTGGTTTGTGCTCTCTACAATCCAAACAGGAGGCAGCTTTTTCTGTGGGGCTCTCCAGAAGAGGTTTGGCTAATCCTTTCTAGGAGACTTCTTCCTCATGTGTAAGTGTATCCCAGCCACCCCTTACTGAAGGAAAAAAAAAATGGGTGTAGGAGGATAAACCACCACCATGGAGAGTTCTTGCCTCTCTTCTCTTGTTAATAAGGTGGTTTTCTTTAGCCTTGTCTGCTCTTCATTGGGTTATGATGTTAAAGGCAGAATCTTCACAATGCTGCAAGTTGTCCAGCTGAAAAACAGTATTTGAGGGGAAAAAGTGTTGTTTGCATTATATGAGTTGTTGTGTATATATATATTTGAACATAATTTTATTATATCCCCTTTCAAGGTGTGCTGAGGCACTGTACTGGTTATTGAAATTGTAGTATTTGACCACACAGTTTTCAGTTTCACCATGGTGTCCATCCCCCAAGTCTGCCTCAACACAGGTCAGGCAGGTGCAAGTGACAGACCTGCACTTGAAACTGTGGCATTGAGCTGGCTCTGCTGCCAACAGCTTTATTTCCTCTCTCCTCGGCTACTTATTTTCACTGATACTGCTACAACTCCTTTTGCTTTTGCTGCTGGGTTGGTCTGGGGTATTGATTCAGGGTTAAAATAACATGGCAGAAGGACTTCGAGCCATCTTAAACCAGTGCTGGTTCATCATGAGGCTGTGTAAACAGTTACCCTGGCACCGCAGAGGAGGGAGGATGTGGAAGGCAGGAGGGATTGTGAGATGTAGAAGAGATTTCCTCTGCTCTTCAGTAGTTCTGACTTTAGGAAATTAGTGCACTACCAAGTAGGGTAACTGAACGTTTGCTCAAAACCAACAGAACTCTCATTTGAGAGGTAAAATGGATATCTGTTCTTAGCCTTTCTGTTCTTGTCTCGTTGCAAATTTTTTTGTTGTGATGAATCATCTTTATGTTTGACTTTAAATTTTTCTTCCCTAATTCTTGGCTTGTCCTTATTTTCACTGGTGTGCTTCTGCTGTGAATACCACACTGAAACCCAGTGTTTGGAGCACAGGACTTTGCTAGTGGGTTTTGTTCTTCTGTTGCTTAAGTCACTCAGCTGAGGCTTCAGGTACTGCTGGAATAGAAACCATTGATGCTCATCCAGTTAAATTGCCTAGGTGTAGTTTGTAGTAACTGACTTACTTTCATAAGATCTATTTAGTCTGAGTGTTAATTATTTATTAAAAAGAGTAAGTAGTAAACCAGATAGCCAGTAGCCATTCAAATGTAGTTATACATTCTGAAATATGCTGTATTAAGAACTGGCTTGATGAACCACTGAAATGGATTAGTAACCAAGGAGATGATTAAACTGGTTTTGCAGGCTCTGTTTGACCTGACAGGGAAGTTACTAAACAGTATGTTCTGGGAGAATGATAGCAGAGGACTTAAAGATCCTTTCTATGGGCAATTTCACTCTCTTCTAGGGGATGTCTATGTTAGGAAGAATATTAACAACTGTCTGTTGTATGAGTGTTTCCAGCGTTGTACCAATAATTAAGAACTTTCTCCTTTATGCCCAGAGAAAGGAGAATTCTAAATAAAAAATATTCTTTGAAGATGCATGACTTTCTTGAAAGCCTTGAACTTCAAAGGTAGCAATCACTTAGTCCTACATGTTAGGAGTGATGCTTTTGGGGTAAGATCCTGATTCTGTTTCTGAATCCCACTCTAATTTGGTTTTGAATTTACTTTGTGAAAAGGTAAAGTCTGTAGTGCAGAGTTCCAGGAGTCTGTTTACAGTGCTCCACTATAGATCTTGTAAATACTGGGGTAAAATATTTCAGCCTTTTGACAATCAGGTGAACAGTGCTTAAATGTCAGCTCTGAAGTTTTCTGGGTTAGAAGCTGGCCATGGGTGTGTGCAGAGAGAGAACAAGTAACCTGTAGCACTGACAGTCTAGAATTTTGGGATTGCAATGGTTTTCTCTTCAATCTGAGTGGTGTGCCAATGTCTGTAAGTGACTGAAGACCTTATTAAAAAAAAAAAAAGGCACATGGAGTTATCTCTGACTTGAAACGTTGTTATGGTGAAAGTGATGGTTGCACTGAAGTAGAATGGAGACGTCAGAAGCTCTCACCTATTATGGAAGTGTTCCTTTGTTAATGGCTTTCAGCAATTGCATGATCAGAAACACACCAACCATCAGAAATACTGCACAGTTTAACCTGAAGAAGGAAGGTGCAGGCAGAGTAAAAAATGGCTAAGGATAGTAATTGCTTGGAAAATGGCACACTTCTTTAAGGGAGAAGTCTGATTATAATAGAGTAGGTGAGTGTCTGACGGTTAGACTACGTTTGAGGTGACTGATTGAACGCCTGTAGTTGCCAGCAACTTAAAGTTCCACTGAAAAACTGATTTATGCCTGTTTTGTATAAAACCTGAATTGCATCTCTCTCCCCCTCCCTTCTTCTTCTATTTAGGAATAACCTAATTTACTAGGGCATAATTGTGTTTATGTTGTGTCCCTAAGGATTGTGTTAAGTGAATTTGAAATTTTTTCCTGTAGCAGTACATCCATTATGGATAGAAGTAGCTTTTTAAATATCAAAAATGTGTGCTTCACTTAAATTGCTCTTCTGAGAACATAGTGCCTTTTTTCTATAATTTAGTCAGCTTTTTATATTGTTTCAGGTTAAGCAGAATAAGGGGTTTGGCATGATAACTGGCAGTTGCAGAAGAAGCTACCAGCCTGTACTCAAGGCTCATATATGAATGGTAGCTTATGTTGAATTTGGGACTGATTTAATATATAGGAAGTGTCCTAAGCAGCTTTCTGCAGGGATATAAACTTGTGACAACTGCTTACCAATCACTGTAAAGAGGTAAGGACATGAAAATGGATTAGCTTCTCTTCAGACTTTTTAGCTTTCTTTTTTCTGGGGGTGAATCTTCCTTGGGAACTGGACCATGAAATACTTCTCTCTTGAAATGAGGTTCAGCAAGGCATCAAATTCAGACAGAGCATTAAATAATAAGTGTAGCAGGGTAAATACCTGTGGCTGTATAGGAGCACAGACATGCAGCAGCATTCTGCTCCTGCTGTGTGGTCCCTGGCAGAATTGTCTGGTTTCACTAAGATGCTTTGACAGAATTTCTGAGGCCATGTGACTTTGCCACTTGTGTGTGAGCGTTTACCAAACTCCATTTGCTGCTGACAAATATTTTCAAAGGGTTGTAGTTGGGATGGAATTGTGAAGTAGGTAATTATTACATATTAAGTCAGTACTGGTGGGAAAGTTGTGGGGAATGATTTAATTCTTTCACCAAAACTTTCATGCTGGTTGGCTACTGATGAGATTACTTAAAGGATTACTTGCATGCTAAACCATTAATACCCTTTGCACAGGGTTGGGAGGAGGGGTGCAGAAATTCCTTCCTTTTAGGAAAGGAGAGAATTGGCTCATTTTTAACCTTGGTATATTTTTAAGATTAACTTTGTCATAGCCCTTTCCAAATCATGACATGTTCATTCTATCTGCAGTATAATTTGAAAGCAGTTATAAAACTATATTATCTTCCTGAATTTAGCTATATTTTAAAAATATTTAGTGAGGCTCTACTGGTAAAGTAAGACAAAATGAAACCCTTTCCATGGAAAGGTGTTTTTGTGCCTTCTCATCCATGGTTGCTTCAGTCACACAGGGCACATCCAGAGCTCTAAAGATAATTTTTTCAGATGAAGTTTCAGTCTCTTTTTTTTTTTATGCTGGTGGGTATGAGTTTATTCAAAGAACACATTATCTGTGCAAGAAGAATTTGCAGCTCCAAGGGTACTGATGTCTGCTTGACTGTTTTAAGTCCTTGATTTTGTATTGTGGCTCTCACACTAATATTAAGAGCTATGAGCTGTTTTGAGGTCTGAAACTGTTTTCAGTTTTGGCTGTACACTGTGCATTAAGCAAACAAGCTTTGCTCATATATAACAGCCCTTGAAAGATTTTGTCAGCTATTCCTTCTGGAATGATTGTCTTTTTGGCTCGGAGGTGTTTGGGTGCAGTTGCCTGAATGCCTGAACTGAGTGGCTTAGGTCGGTGCACATGCATTTGGACCTTAATCCTCAAGGCCATCACTATTGTTGGAAAACTGGCTGCAATTGCATATTACTGTAGTGACAAACTGGCCATGGCCTCAGCTTAAGTCTTTGAAATACAATTTTGTTGTAGTTGTAAAACTGCAATTATAAAGTTATAAAATCCTCTCTGTCATTAGAAGTAAGTTAAAGAATAATCTAAGAATGGTAGATCTAGTATGAGCTTAGTTTTGGAATATTAGATAGTGCTGATAAGCCTTTGAGAATGTAAACTCTTTTAGTTGCCTAAACATGCTTTGGAAAGTTGAAAGTTTGTTTCCTAGCATGATCTTAAGCCCCTACAGGCACTGTTAACTCTGCTTGAGTTATGTTTGTAAGTCTGCAGGGCTACAGCGTGAAGTAGGAGTCTAAGGGAAGGAGAAAGGGAATGTTTGGTTTTAGACTTGTTTTCAAAAAAAATTCAGTCTCGGTTATACCTGTGGTTTTAGGAGGAAAATTTGGAGTGGGATTCAAAGGAGAAGATGAGCAAGGTGCAGGTTGTTGTGAGGGTTTTGGGCAGATTAAACTGAGCAACATTCTGGGAGTGTTGCTTTCTATATCAACCTAAAGATGCAGGGATCTTGTTTATCTAGGAGGAAAATCAAATTGAAACCTTAAAAGATATTTTAAGCTATGGCTTGCCAACATCTATCATGTTTTAGGTGTGACCATGTGCTGAGCACCTTATGAAGTAGTTTAAGTGTGATATTTTAATTCTGTAAGGCTTCAGTTAACAGCTACTCTTTCTTTGGTTATCTTGTTAAATTAGAGATTGAAAGAAGGGAATTGATTCAAGTAGCAGTTTCCAGGAGCTTCAACTGTTTATAGGCCTCTGCCAGTAGTAGCACTGACTGGTTGGCAGAAATTCTACAATAAAACCTGAGGAAAGGGTTTGATGACTGAAAGCACCAGGGCTCTGCATTTGAAAGAACAAAAAACATATTGAACAGGAGATGAGGATTGATTACTCTGCAAAAATTAGTTTTTGAATAAAATAGAAAATTTTATTTCAATTTCTGGACTGAATGGAAGCTTGAGTTCCTGCATGGTATATTTAAAGTCCTTCATAAGCACAAAACAGATTTTATTTTTAGGCTTTTACAGCCATATATGTTGTGGTGTCATGTATATGTCTGCTGTCCTGCTTATGGGCTGTGGCAGTGTAAGAGCAAAATTATGACACTTGTGCAGCATGATGTGCAGAACATGTGCATGTGGTTCTCCACTCAGTTAATGTCTGTTTGGTATTAAATACTTAGCTTTATGTTGTCTTCCTCCCCAGCTTTTAGAGCTGTCTCGGGCAGATGCAGTAAATAACAGAGCTGGAGAGTTAAGTTTGCACTTCACCTGTTGCCTTGGATGCTCGGGTTTGTACCAAGCAGCATGTGTTGTTCTGTGTGCAGTGCTGGTTTGACCACTTTGCCTTGTCTTATTTATTCAGAACATGGAGCTGAAATGGCTACTGTGTGTGACCCTGCTAGCCCTTGGGATCCTTGGTGTCCAGGCACATGATATGGATGAAGACAATGATGCTGATGATGTAGTTGATATTGAGGATGACTTGGATGATGGTATTGAGGAGGTAGAAGAGTCAAAGTCTGAAACAAGCAGTCCTCCTCCAGCTCCAAAGGTTTGGCATAGAACATCTTTTATCAATTGAATTACTGCTTGTGTTTTGATTAATGTGAGTCTGATCAGAGTTGTCTTTACTTTCTTAACTTTCAGTATGTTGTAATGTTAAAGATGTTATCTGGGAGTAGGGCTTGAAATTAAGGTTGACTGCTTTGTTTCTGTTCTCATGTCCCCCATGTTCTTCCAGAAGACTTAAATCTAATCTTGGAATCTGTGATGCAAGTATCAGGAGTTTAATGCTAAAATTTCCAGCTAGGAATATACTTGAGTTTTAGTTGCAGACAAGAGCACAACAACTTGGCACAAGCAGCAATATTTATGTAATTTGTGTTTGTGCTTCAAGAATGTCCAGGTGAGGTGTACTTGAGTGTAAGAGGGAGTGTGAGCTTTACATACCTGTATTAATGTAGAATAAAGAATGTGTCTTGAAAGGTTCATAAATGCCCCCTTTCCCAATAGGTTACTTACAGGCCCCCTGTCCCAACTGGTGAGGTGTATTTTGCGGAATCTTTTGATAAAGGAACTCTGGATGGGTGAGTATAATCCAAAGGATGATTCAGTACAGCAAATAATGTAAAATCTTTGTGAAAGGCAATGAAACCCTCTGTGCAGAACTTGTGTTATTCAAAACTGAATTGAAGGCCCCCTGTTCAGTTGGGAATACAGTAACAACTTCTTGAGGCTAGCTGTTCAAATGCTGAGTTAAACCAGTATTTCCTTAAATTCTAGTAATGAAGGGGAGGTGGGGCCATTACATGTGGCTTTTTTACTTTCCTCAGGTGATGTGAGGATGGTAAGGTGCTACTTCAGTGTTTTTTGTTTTGTTTTTTGTTTTTTACAGGAGCAAGGTACTTGCTCATGAGACCATGGTCCTGCCTTGGGGGGGGAAGTGGCAAACAAGAAAAGTTTGCAGGCTTGGGAACAGAACTCTTCAGGGGATCAAGATACTGGGATGTAGTCATGAGACAGCAAGGGCTGCCTTATCTTAAGGGCAGGATTTTTAGTGTGTCTGTGGTGGGGGGGAAATACGGCTTTCCAACCATTCCACTGTCTTCTAGATGGATCCTTTCCAGAGCCAAGAAAGATGATACAGATGATGAGATTGCCAAATATGATGGTGAGTTCAACCCAGGTTTTGGGTGCTAAATGTTTCTGATGTTGTTTGTCATATATGAAAAAGAGATCTTTCTTTTCTGTTTCTCAGCTAAAATTATATACACTGAAGAAGATGGGAGGGATGTTTATATACCTGGCTAACAATATAGTTCTGATTTAAATAAAATATACAGTCAGATTTTAAAATTTTTCTTGGTCAATTTCTCAGATTTTTTGGTCAATTTCTTCCCCAGGTAAATGGGAAGTTCAAGACATGAAGGAAACTAAGCTTCCAGGAGACAAAGGACTTGTAATGGTAACCAGAGCCAAGCATCATGCAATTTCATCCAAACTTTCCAAGCCATTTGTGTTTGATACCAAACCCCTTATTATACAGTAAGTAAAGAATAATTTGGTGTTCTGTGGATTCCAGAGTGATAGGATAGCAAGCTGAGCTTGCTAACTTCCATAACTGAGCTTTGGTTGACTTGGGGTCTAGATGACAAAAGATGCTGTAACGTATTATTAAACTGTTTTGAGTAAAAGTAAAATAGTAACTCAGATTCCCAAAGTGGAGAGCTACTAACAGCAAGTTAGGTCCTTCTGAAGCCTGGAAGAGGAAGAAGTCACTGCAAACTAGACTTAGTAACCTGTCTTGTGGCTTTAGTTCATTTGATTTAATTGTAGTAACAAGGTCAGGCAACTGACTTTTGTACTAATTGTGGAAGTCCTTGTCCTTTTGAACACTGGCCTGTAAGTAGGTCAGTGCTCTTTCTTATGCAGTAAACTGCCCCCTGTTTCTGAGGGGAAGTGGATGGAGGAGTAAAGGTGCATTTGTTTCCTCCTTCTTGAGTCTTAGTTCATTTGCCATGGATGATGAATACTTTACATAGCTCTGGTCATGACTGTTGTGGAAGAATCTACTTGCATGTGTGTTAGTTAGATAAGCAAGTCAGGGGAAAAACATAATTCAGTGAGAACAGTTGAATTGTGCATTATTAGTAATGCTATCAATTTTAAACAAAGGGTAAATTAATTTGTATTTGCACAAGATAGTGAATTGGTCACTTTGCTTTGCACTGTTTAGTTTTGGCTCAAAATGCAAGGCTAAAAATAAAGCCCAGTGGTCATCCACTCCAGCTGCTGGCATTGTGAGAGGATCAAGCATACTTAGCTTATTCCTGACAGAGATGTTTTGCCTTTTTCAGGCTCCTTGGCATCCCTAAATATACCGTTGTATGCTTATAACCCTAAAGGGGCTTCTCCTAAAATCCAGTTGTTGTTTTTTGCTTTGTAGTCTTGCAAATTGAGTTGTCTGTCTACTGTAGTAGTTGTGGGGAAAATAATTGGTTTACCTCAATTCCTCTTGAAGTATCATATACTGGAAAGCTTTTTCTTCTTCCTCTCTACTTCTAGGTCATTATCTTCTAGGCCAGCACTTAGTTTCTTTAATCTTTTCTGTCAGGTTAATTCTTCCAAATCTTCAATTTTTTTAACTGTTTCTCAGGCTCTTGTGAATATTTTCTTAGTCCTTATATCTTTATTGATCTATATGACTGTTATCTTTAATATTCACTGTGTAAGTGATCTAAAGCAAACAACAACAAAACAGTGTAACTGTTAATTTGTACTGAAAAAATTGTAATTGTGTATTACAAAAATATTTTTTCCTCCTGTATAATGTGCTCTCCCCTCTTCTATCCAAAACTAAAATTAGGTATGAAGTAAACTTCCAAAATGGAATTGAGTGTGGTGGGGCCTATGTGAAATTGCTTTCAAAAACCCCTGAGCTGAACCTGGTGAGTAATGCTACTACTTTTGGGTATGAGCTGTGAAAGAACTTGAAGTTTTCTCTTTGTTTCTTTCTGAAGAAACCCTTTTAGTAAAGGCAGTGGGGCCTGATTACCCAAGTACTTTGCACTCAGCATTTTCCCAGTGCTTTCAGTTGGAGAGGATAAGTACTGAAATGTGATGGCCTCTCGAGTGGAAACTAGAGTTCTCTAATAGCTGAGCAGTTGTAGACCTTTGCCAAACTCAGCAGTACTTCAGATTTTTCCTGGGTTCTAGAACGAAACAGGAGGTGCTTAGGAGAGTAGCCAGCTCCTAAGGCCTGAGAACTGCATTTTGTCGTCTCATTGAAGTGGTTTAGCCTGTTCAGACAAAGCTGAACTGCTGGGTAGCCTTGTGCAGGCTGTTGTAGCCTATGGGTTTTCTTTAGCCATTTTCCTAGACTTTATAGGACATACCTTTTATGACTTGTTATTCATCCTTCTCCTTTCCTTCTGCAGTCTCATTGGAGTTGTAATAAAAAAGCTAAAATCCAAGGCATCAGCTTAATTAATACAATATCTGAACTATTAAAAAACTCCAGAACAACCACTAACACCAACTTGGCTGCCTAATCAGTTTCATATGGGTGTTGAATTTTCAGATAACATTAGCAAGAACAAATAGACTTGCAGAGTTCAATTGTGATTATATCCAGTTAGAATTTAGATTAAGGCAGTATCCCAGTTCATAAGTGTAGACTAAATGAAGCTTGGCTTCACTTTTAGCGCTGCTTATCACTTTGTGTGGAAGAAACTCAGTGGCCTTGCTAGCCTTTCATTTCATATTGCCAGTAGCTGATACTTCTAATTGATAGCTTTTAAAATACTTTGTTGTAGAGATGTACTTAAACATTGTGGATGTCACACTAATCCTTTGGATAACACTTGAATAGCTGGTGTTTTCCATGTGGAAAGTAGAGCCCAAAGGTGCAAAATGAAATAGCTGGATAGTTCTTTGCACATTATTTTTTCTGTAGACTTATATGAGGGACATAAGCTTTAGTGTGGGGACTTCATGGACTTGATATCCAAGTTGCAGAATAATTTTTAATGAATTTGGAATTCTTGTGTCAGACAATGACTTAAGTTGTATTTAAAAATAATAGAGTGAAGTATTGCATTGTTTTTAAAGGATCAGTTCCATGACAAAACTCCATATACAATAATGTTTGGCCCTGACAAATGTGGAGAGGACTATAAATTGCACTTCATCTTCCGGCACAAAAACCCAAAGACTGGCAAATACGAGGAGAAGCATGCAAAGCGTCCAGATGCAGATTTGAAGACTTACTTTACTGATAAGAAGACTCATCTTTATACTCTAGGTATGGTGACTGCTAACTATGTGTATTAATAATTACTATGTTTTCTGCACCAAAAGCTTGTAAAGTGAGCCAGATGAACAGGTGAATATTTGTGCCAATGCACCATACAACTAAAAACCACTTGAAATCTTCAAATGCAAAAACTGATTATCTGTGCAAAGGCTTATTTCATCTTTCCAGGAAGTCTTGATTCATGTAAGAAAGGTCATGCAACTTGATACTTAAAGGAGAACTGAATTTCAGGGTAGTTGTAAGTAACTTGAACTAAGTATATTTGAAATAATTATCAGCATATATAAACTGCCTGAA
Organism: Buphagus erythrorhynchus; assembly: GCA_013400855.1. Classification (NCBI taxonomy): domain Eukaryota; kingdom Metazoa; phylum Chordata; class Aves; order Passeriformes; family Sturnidae; genus Buphagus; species Buphagus erythrorhynchus. The sequence continues at coordinate 38,242 of VZTT01062961.1, read as the reverse complement.
TGCTGCCTCTGGGTAATGTGGGGTACACTAAGCATTAGATGTAGAGACATCGTGGTTTGTTTTAGTTTTGTTTGGGTTTTTTCTGCTTTCGTGTACCAGACAACTCAGGAGTTCTTGAAATAGTATCTGGTATATTAGCTATGATCAGAATCTTTCAGGAAGTACTTAGGGGTGTCTCTACCTTTTCCTACTACAGAGACAGCAGTAGATAAAAAAAGTGAGATTAAAATCCTGTTAGTCAATAGTAGGAAGTCTTAGTCTGAAGTAGAATATGGGTATATACATTCTTACTACTAAAACAATACTTACTGTGCCAAAGTCAACTTGTGGTTACCGCTAAATCATTCTACAAAACTCTGTGCTATTAACACACGTAGGACTTCTGCCAGGAGTCTGTCTTCTCACAGGGTGAGATGTGGTACATCATCACTAGCTGCACTTTGGTGTAAGGAGAAAGGTTCTTAGCAGTTCTTTAAAGCAGTCGATGGGTAGGTGGTAGCTTGGGTTGTATGGTGGGGATGAGTGATGCTTTATGACTCGTGCTTTGTATCATACATGCAATGATTACATCAACTTTTTTTCCTTACAGTCCTGAATCCTGACAATAGTTTTGAGATACTGGTTGATCAAACAGTTGTCAACAGTGGGAATTTGCTAAATGATATGTCTCCTCCTGTAAATCCACCCCGAGAGATTGAGGACCCAAATGACCAGAAACCTGAGGACTGGGATGAGAGACCAAAAATCCCAGACCCAGATGCTGTTAAACCAGATGACTGGTAAGGTGTTGAAAGGGTGTGGAATTGAGGGAGTCCTTAGCCTAATAATTTGGTCCTGATCAAAATGTCTTTCTCACATGACTTATGGAAGGTTTTGAGTCTCACCCTTGTAATCAAAACACTGTAGGTTTAGGCGTCTTAACAGCATTTCAGTGGGCAAAGGCAGAGAGAAATGTTCCACATCCTCTGGGAATTTTAGTGCTCCTGTTCCTGCATTGGCCACAGATAAAAGATTTTACAGAAATACCTATGCTTACCTGGTGGTTTCATCCTTGATGAGATCAAAAGATGAGCTGCAGAAGGTATAACTGAAGGATCTTTATAGTTGTTTGTGTAGTGTATGGATAAGGTAATTGAAAAACCTGACTCCCTAAATCAGAAATTGATCTTGCCTTTCTGGCTTTGTACCTGTGTTTTGTAAATCGTAGACTCAATTTCAAGCACAAATGTGTTTTTGCAGCTGCTGCTAAGAAGTGGCATTTGCTGTAATATGCCCCTTCTAGATTGGTTTAAAAAAAAATTAGTAGCAGTACTTTGCAGTTGGCACCTTGATATGCCATGAGGCACATGTGTTAGGATTGCAAGGCAATTCCTTCCTGAAATCATGGGTGACCCTGATAGAAGGGAAGGTGGCTGGCTGTCTAGAGCAGTGGGCTTGTTCAGAGTCTGTGGAATTGTGCCATGGGCTTAAGAACTCTTATGTGTTGTGTATGTTAACACATAATACTCTGCCCTCAAGGGATGAGGATGCTCCTGCAAAGATTGCAGATGAAAATGCTGTGAAACCAGAGGGCTGGCTGGATGATGAGCCAGAATACGTAGCAGACCCTGATGCTGAGAAACCTGAAGATTGGTAAGTTTGCTGTCCGTTGCAAAAGGCAGCAAATATTTCCTGACTTTGGTACTGATGTTTGCAGTTCACTGTTGCTTGCTGACAAAGTTGCTGTTCAGGCTGTTTTTCTAAGGCAGTGGTCTGAGGACTCATATCCTCATGAAGGCATTCACCTCTGCATTTTTCAACTCTTCTGTGACTGTAAGCAGAACAGGGCAGGGATGTTCACCATGAAGTAGAACCTGCTTGGAAGGGACAGTGGGGGAGGCTGTGCTCAAGGACTGACGTTTGTTGATCTTTTGTATTTCACAGTTAGTCTTTGAAATCCTTGTTCCTTCTGCAGTATATTTATCTACAGACCTATGCTATACCAAGTTTAAGTGTCTCCATTTAGTGGTAGGAATTTTGATTTTCCCAGAAATCAAATGTAGTCTGAGCCTTATCCTGTATGAAGGCAAGGGGTGGACTTGAAAACTGAATTTGCATTTTCAGGGATGAAGATATGGATGGTGAATGGGAGGCACCTCAGATTGCAAATCCTAAATGTGAGACAGCTCCTGGCTGTGGTACCTGGCAGCGCCCAATGATTGACAATCCAAACTACAAAGGCAAATGGAAACCACCTATGATTGATAACGTCAACTATCAGGTTGGTGTTTTCATTGCTTAAGCTGATGGCCAATGCAGCTTTTACAAAAAGCAGAATGATTTCAATTTGGCAGATGAAATTAAAAATTCAAGTGCTGTTATGACTTTACTGTGTTTCAAGTGGACAGATTCAAAGTGCTTTCTTACTAGGCATCACTTGTATTGATCACTTGTATCAGTCCCAAAGACTGATGAGTTGCACCTGTAGATGTTGTAATTAAGTGCAATGGATTGTTATATCTCCCCATTCATAATGGGCTGAAAACTAAAATTTGTCTTCTAGTAGATGAGGCTGAATGTCTTTTATCTTTTCTAGGGTATATGGAAACCTAGAAAGATCCCAAACCCAGATTTTTTTGAAGACTTGGAACCTTTCAAGATGACTCCCTTCAGTGCTGTGGGACTTGAGTTATGGTCCATGACATCTGACATATTTTTTGACAATTTTATCATCTGTACTGAAAGAGCTGTGGCTGATGATTGGGCCAGTGATGGATGGGGACTGAAAAAGGCAGCTGATGGTGCTGCAGAGGTGAGAGAGGAAGGTTTAATTGTGTGCTGCTGAGTGGAACAGTAGAAGCACCTCTGCTGTTCTCTCTCACAGCCTTTGTCAATATATACCTGTATGTGCTAAGGCTGAGGGTTTTGCTAAACCAGGTCAGTGCCTTAATTCATAATTACAGTATGTTAATGGTTGCTATAAGTAACGAAGAGTACTCATTACTCTCTTCTGAGTTTTTGCTCTGATATTTGGACTGTTTAGCCTAATTCTTGATTTGTAAGCTATGGGAAAAGTACTTGTGTAGGTTAGCTTGAAATTTTTTTTGAGGTCTGAAATACAATGTTTAAAGTTGCAAAAAGCCTGTTTGAAAATGCTGTAGCTTAAACTTAGCTGCTACAACTTGCTGTATGAGGTGGAATTTGACAGTTTTTTTGGTCTTGCAGCCTGGTGTTGTGGGCCAGATGATGGCAGCTGCTGAAGAGCGTCCTTGGCTTTGGGTAGTCTACATCCTCACTGTGGCTTTGCCAGTATTCCTTGTTGTCCTTTTCTGCTGCTCTGGGAAGGTAGTGCATTTCCTCTGATAATTAGTCTCATGTTTAAAAGGAGGTTCAGTAAAATATGCCTGAATGTCACAAATAACTGCCTGGGTTTATCATTGCCTTTCAGAAACAGCCAAGTGCTGCAGAATACAAGAAGACTGATGCTCCTCAGCCTGATGTGGTGGATGATGAGAAAGAAGAAGAAAAAGATAAAGGGGAAAAAGAGGAGGAGGAGGACGAGGAGGATGCAAATGAGGAAAAGCTTGGTAGGTAAACTAGATAATCTTAAAAGATGTTCTTCCTGATAGAATAAACCAGCAGATTGGCAGATATGGAATAAAGCCAATGGTGAAGTGAAGATAAGTCAGGAAGGAGAATGATTTTTTTTTTTTTTTTTTTTTT